>JAOXYD010065328.1:0-26492 GCA_028565735.1 Pinacopodium congolense | reverse complement strand
GACTAGCTTAGACCACTAACTCGCAAGCTTGGAAAGTGTAACTTAAAGGCCTGTTTCGCCCCTGTGGGTCGGGCGGCCCGCCAGCAGACCCGCCCAAGCCACTAGGCCCTACAGTTGGGCCTATCTCCCGGCCCGTCTGGCCCTTCCAGCCCGCCTGGGCTTGGACAGACGGGCTCCAGGCCCCCAGCCTCTCCTAGGCCTCCAGACCTCAGGCCCCCAGCCCACTATGGCTTCCCAGCAGGCTCTAGCTCCCTCCCTAGGCCTAGCAGCCCATTCACATGGCCTCCAGCCCTCCTCTTTAGAATTATTGGGCTCTCAACCCACCTCAGCAACTCCTCTTGGTCTCTCAACCCCGCACTCTAGCCTTGGTGGAGGTATGCCTACTGCTTCCCCTTTAATTTCCAACGGCTTGCATGAGAACTCTGGTTAATTAGGGACAACTAAGCAGACTTCAGGGAAGGCTGGGCAAAAGCCTTCTGATTTCTCCTGGGTGGAAAAACTCCGGGTTAACCGTGCCACTTCTGGGCACTGTTTTTCGGGGCTTCAGCCTATCTCTTTCTCTGGGAGTTTTCAGGTCTTGGATGATTATTTTTCTACTGCCTTCCAGTAGTGGACTCGCTGTTTAGTGGGTTTCTTTCTGGGACATAGTTTACCCTTCTCGGCTATACAGATTTTAGTGATGCAGGCCTGGAGGCAGCACGGTCTTGAGACTGTCACCTCCACAGGCACGGGTTTTTTTATCTTCCGTTTCCAGTCCGAGGCGGCCCTTCACTCGATCCTCTAGCTGGGCCCGTGGACTTTTGGTGGCCGCTTCATTATTCTCTAGCAGTGGCATCCACATTATGTCTTCAACAGATTCTGGGTGTCCCGCGTTCCAGTCTGGATCTGCCTTCATGAGCTTTCGTTCCCTTTCTGGAACGAGCGTTGCTTAGGCCTCATAGCTAGCCACCTTGGGCGGCCACTTAGCTGTGATCGTCCTACTTCTAAGTTGACTTGCCTCTCCTTTACCCAGATTTGTGTTGAGCTTTCGGCTGATGTTGAGCCTCGGTTATATTACTAGAAATATAAATAAATATTTATTATTGAATAACTAAATTATATTGATCACAAGAATAAAAACAGAAAATCAAAATCACTTTTTAATTTATAATTTATGAAAATAGGATAAATTAAAAATAAAATTTAGAAACCAAGACTAAACTAGTTAGATATTTTTACCAGATTAGCCACCAAAAACAAAAAAAAAGTGAAACACAAATGATATATATTTTCACTAGAAAACAAAATTATTGGACTCTTATCACATGTCCAGATGATCAATTACCGATACCGACTCTAGCAAGCCAATTTGATTATAACTATTGATTATGACTCCTAATCTACTCATCTTCAATTCCAGACAATCACAAAGTACCAAAATCACGCCTGACAAGCACCGGGCACTTAAAAAAAAGAGTGTTTCAGTGAATCAAATTCTCATAATTGTCACAAAATGACAGAATATTGTTACATACTTGTGCTTCTTCATGTACCAAAAAGATGTTCGAATATCCAGAATTATAGTAAAAGCAAGTTTCTACGTCAAGGGCATATATTGGATGCGATTTGAGCAGTGGAAAATACTATTAATGTTTTCAGTGATTTGTAACTCAAGCCATAATCAACCAAAGAACCCAAAGACATGTCAAGGTCCATCGGAGAAAGTGTTTTGGCTGGCTTAAAACTCGCAAAGGAAAGTGAGTTTTCATTACTTAGTTTTGGAGAGTGATATGTTGTCTTCTATTTCCATTCTATGTACATGTCAATTTTTTTTTTTTCTGATAGGAGTAAATTAGATAACTATTCCTTCATATTTGTAAATTAAGTAAATTATACGTGAAATGCTACTCATAATAGTGGATTAAAAAAAACTCATAAGAGTAGACCTTAAATTAATGGATAATGTAATGATAAATAAATAAATAAATTTAAAATATTGGTTCACTTTATATTCATTTATTATTTTTATGGAGTGTACAAAGTTTTCGAAATTAATTTAAAAATGTATGTTTTACAATTTCTCTTTGTATATTTAATATTAAAAAGATTTTGTACTTATTTTTATTGTTAACATAAATTTTATTAATTTTTATTAACAATTCACAAATTAATATATGACGTTTTAAATAATACGCGTCTTTGTTGCTAAATTTTAATAAAAAATTAACTGCAATACCCTCATTCTATATATGAACACTTTTCTTCCAACATCTTTTATATTTTTCATTTTCATCTCCAAAGATTATTATTCACAAAACTCTCCTCTTCCTCTATTCTTCATCATTACTAACTCTAATAAACCAAACACCTATACCAATTAACTCTTCTCATCAAATTTGTCATAGATATATTAATTTTGTCATACAAAAACATCGAAAACGTCATGAAATTCGAAAAGGAAAAACAACGAAAAGTTGTCAATATTTGATCCATTATCTCCTGTGGTTTTTGACAATTACCACTACCATTAGACTCGTTTCAATGTTAGGAGCAAAAGTCCAAAGATCTTGCTACCAACTACCACCTGAATCTCTGCCAATTGACAAAAAAATTAGTTAGGGCTCTAAAACAATTTTTTTTCAATTTGATTAAATATGTTGAGAACTTAAGTTTTTTTTATAGTTATGAAAGCTATTCTACTTATCAAAAGCTTTCAATTTATATCAAATCATTGAGCTTTGAAATCAAAAAATTTTCCTATGATAGAAGGAATATTCTAGTGATCGAAGTTATTGTTTCGACAAATTTTTCATAAAAATTTTGAAAAATTCTATAAATCATACTAATCATTTTTTTTCTTTAAGAACTATAGTAAAATTCATGACAATTTGTGAATTAAAAAACATGGAAGGTTTAGGCGAGAATAAGAATCATAACCCAATTTCATAATTGGACCACTCTAATAAGGCTAAGGAGCTCTAAATTATTAATTGAGCCATGTAACTTACAGATGATGCTGATTAAGATATTTCTTTTCTTATTTTCAAAGTATGTCAAAAGCAAAACCCATATTATGAGTCCCAAGATGACAAGTGCATCAATCAGGTAAGTTCATATTTATCTACTGATATAAAATTTGTACCAGCCTTTGGACTTGATTCAATACTGGACAATGACTTGTTAGTTTAGGATGTATAACCTTAGTTATATGCATGTGAGCATAGTGCAATACCTATGTATATAGGTATCTACATTATATATATATATACACATAATTTCATAATCATTATGGTGATATCCATATATTTATCATCTAGATATTTGAATAGATACATTTAGATTTAAGTACCTAAATATATCACATGCATCAGTTTAATTTATATATGATTGTGTGATTGATTAACATTGTCAGACTGTGTGTAGGTATTGTGTGATGGTTTAAGATTGTAGAGGAGGGGAAATCTATGGGACACCCCATTTGATAGATATGCATCAAGATCAAATGCCCATTAGTCTGATCACGAGAGATATTATGATATTTTATGATGTTGATATATGATACAAACTGATTCTGGTTTATGCTTGGTTCTTGGTTAAGTTCTTATTTAATACGCATATTATTGATATGATTATAATTTTGAATATATTGAGTAAAGGCAGGATTGTTGGTGATGCTTAACTCGTCACAGCTTTTTTGGACTAAGAGAGCCATATAACTATTATGAGTATAGATGTATAGTTGGATAGTAGATGATGCTTTTCTCTTCACAACAATTTGAGGTTTAGTATTGTGAGGATTATCTTAGAGGTTGGAGTCCTACAAATACTCTTTTCCCATGATAAATTGTGCATTGGATGTGATTTTTTGTACATCATGTATGTATGTGTATTGTAATATTAATTTTATATTGTGTGTGAGCATGTCATTGAGTATCGTAAGATAATATGAGCTTATTCAGTGAGGTTTGACTCTCCCAATCTTATTTTTCAAGTCAACTATCACCATTTTCACAACAACTATTTTTTAGAAGTGTCAGCTCCAAAGTTCTTATTTATATATTCTTATAATTACTTTTGTTTATCTTTATACTATAAAGTTCATAGTAACATGATCGAGTGTATTGACAAATTTTCTTTTGACATGTATTATTATTACTATACTTTTATTGAATGGTTCCTTATGTATCCTAAGTTCATAATTTTATTTTGGCTTATATATATATATATATATATATAGACATATATATATATTTATCATTACTTATCAAGTTTATGTGTAGTATGAGGAATTCAGTTCTTAAATATCATGTGTTACTCAAATGCTTGTTTTAGGTCATGTTAAAGTTAGCGTCAAAGCTTAGGCCTTGTTTGGTTTCCTTTTTGTTTTCGGTTTTCATTTCTTATTTTTTGAAACACAGAAACTAATAAAAACAGCATAGAAATCGAAAAAGACAACATACTAATACAACTCAGAAACCTAAAAAATAATACAGAAACTAATACATATATACAAAAATAAAAATTAAAAACAAAAATGAGAAGTGATACCAAACATGCTCTTATATTGCTTGATTTAAGGCTTGGAGTATTGTGCTACTTGTTACTTTAGACACATGAAAATTTAATCCATCTTTAAAATAGCTTCCTTACTAAGAATATTCACCTGTTTAATTAGTGATATTAACCATTCCTTTGCTTCCTTTTCATTATAAGCACACGAGTGTGATTCCTCACCCACTCAACCAGGAGGCCCACAATGAGGCCTCAATAAAAGATGAGATGCCTACCTCCATAAAATCAATAGGGAGGTGTAGTGTCAAGGCTTGAGAGACAGTTATGAAGGAGCCAGAGGTGTTATAGGGAGTTCCTGAGGTTCCTACATTCAACATACAAGTGTTTTTGATATGATAGAAACCAACAATGCTATATTTTGAGGCTCGATGATTATAATGCAACAGATGATGATGATGCATCACTAGTAACAATAACAACAAGCTCTATCACCAACAGTAGCTCCTGAATAGGAGAGGTCAGACATGAAGCTATTAATGGAGTATTCGAGATTTTGTCTACTAAAGTTTGACAAAACTAGATATTAATAGGTACTTTATATGAGTTTTAAGGTATAATATATAGTATTTTTACCTATTAAAAGCATATATTCACTACTAAGTTTTAGGTTTTTTAGGATTTTAGAGCTTAAGGAATGATAATAAAGTAAAAAAAAGGAAAAAAAATCCATTTTGAGAGTCTTTATCATTAAAAAAATCATATGACAAGGTCATAATCAATCTCACGGCTATATATAAGCCATGCAACCTTCTGGACAAAGTTAACGACTTTCCTCATGACCATGGTGTAAATCGTATGCAAATTTTACTCATAAAAAACGATTATCAATGACGTCGTTATGTGTGTTATACACCGTTGTCATAGTTAAAGTCCAAAATAGTAGAAAAATGTGAGTTTAAAACAACGTCTTTAAAGTCCAATTAAACTGCCATTGTAGTCCTTATTTCAAAATTAAAAGAATGATTTTTAATAGATAAAAAGATGATTTCATCCCCGATTTGTGATTCCTAGATCTAAAACCCTTAAAATTGCCTAGAGGGCTATAAAACACCCGTTATAGCTTAAAAACAGAGGAGATCAAAGTTAGCTTATATTGCTTTTCATTAATTTTTATGTTTCATTATTTTGGTGAACTAAATGCGTAAGAGGGTCCAAGTATTGAGATGAGCCAGAACATCACGAGTAGATAAAGTCTCAATTGTATTTCTATAACTTTTTTTTATATCTGTATTGACTCCATATTTATTGTCATTCAATGAATATGAACTTTATGATTATATCTTAGTTTTCATTAATGAATATGTGTATGCAAACTATTTTAGCTAACGTTAAGAAATTAAATGAGTTATGAATAAATTATGTAAATGATTTTTACCTTATTGAATGCTTAGTTCATCTTGGTTAGCCTAATCTCCTATGTTAGATTCATAGGTAATTAAAATTCCACAATCAATGGTTTTTAGTTATTAGAAAATAAATTAGGTAACACAATTGAATCTAAAGGTAAATCAAGATTTAGAGTCTTTTGTGAGGATTCTTAAATCTAACAAACTTAGAATTAGGTTTCTTAATATTCATGCCTTTTATTTTAAGTTGTTTATAGATTCAATAAATAATTTGAGTTTAAAAGAGAAAAGATGTTTATATAATCATTAGTAATATCTTGATTGAGTGAGATATGCTCTTGATCATTCTCACACTTAAACTTGTAAGTGTTTATCCCATCAAAATTTGAAACCTTAGCCAGTTCATATCATTAAAAGAGTCTTAGTTAGTTAATAAATGATAGATTGAATTCATATTAAATAGTTGATTTATTTAATTTTTTCTGCTTATTAATTAAAACCCAAACTGTCTGGATAATTAAACATTATATGATTTAGTACTTATAAGTAGGTCTTCGAAGAATATGATACTCGGTTACATGAACTAATTGATTAGATATAAACCATAACACATTGTTTGCACCATTATCGAGGACATAATTTATAAAATTAGGAATAAAATAGTGTTGATTACTTTAGATTTATTTCTTATTTTGATTTGTTTATTTGATCATTAGAATATTTTTTACATACTTTATTTTTAGTTTTTGGTTGTTATTTATTCATGTTTTTAGTTTGTTTTTATCTTGTTCATGCACACTTGTGGCCAAAAGCTTAAGAACTTATCGTTTGATTATGAGATTGATAAAACTACTCACTAACTATATAACGAGGCTAAGTTAGCTCAACGTATGAAGATAGAAGAAGAAGAGATCATAAAAGAATATTTGGAAGCAGAACCAAACTCAACAAATATGGAGCAATGTGAAGAGACTATGATACATCATTAAGAGGAAAGAGGGGAGCTAGCGATGATGGATCTTATTTTAGAAAGAAACAATAGGTCTCACTTCAGCAGATGTTAAGATACCCCATAGTATTATTTAAATTGTCAAAGTATCTTAATTTTAAGGACTACCATTAGAGGATTCCAATACACATTTGGAGATATTTTTGAAAATATGTGATTTATTCAAGTAAAACAGTGTGTCAGACAATGTTGTCAAATTGAGATTATTCCTATTCTCTTAAGATGGTAAAAAAGAGTATGATTATCCATACAAAAGCTTGGATTTATCACCACGTGGGAGGAGTTGATGAAGTTATTCTTGACAAAGTTCTTTCCATCTGCAAAGATTGTAAAGATGAAAACATAAATCACTTCTTTTACCTAATTTGATAATGAAACCTTATATAAGGTATGGGAGAGATTCCAAGATATACTTGCAAGGTGTTAAAGTCATGGATTCTAAATGTAGTAGTAGGTAGAAATATTATATACCAAAGTTATAGCATCAACAATGAGTATAATTGATGCAGTCATAGGAGGAAACTTGATGGGAGAAACACTAGATCAAGCCTATAGATTGATTGAGGAGATGACTACCAATAGTTTTTAATATCATTCAGAGAGGCATCTTAAGAGGCTTGCTAGAGCACATGTAATGAATAATTTAGTGGCATTAATAGATGTGATAACTAAGGAGCTAGACAACCTCATCCATAATGCGAAAGGAGGGTTAACTTCAACCATAAGAGGCCATGCCATTTATGAAATTGTTGTAGAGATTTACATTTGTTTTCAGATTGTCAAGTAGGGAACACATTTGTACAAGAATAAAAGTAGGTGTAATATATGGGAAACTACAGTAGTTAAGGAAATACTTATTCTAACATCTACAATCTGAGATAGAGAAGCCACTTTAATTTCTATTGGAGTAACAGATAGATGGGATAACCTCAGTCTTCTATTATTCACAAAGCACCACCTCCAGAATTTAAAGCCATTATATTTATATAACTAGAGAAATCCAATCTAGAAGAGCTGTTAACCAAATATATCTCTACATTTGAGGTGAGGATGCAAAGCCAAGAGTAAAGAATGCAAAATTAAGAAGCTTCAATAAAAAATTTGGAGAATAAGATGAGTCAGCTTGCAAGGGTAATAATGGAGCGGATATCGAGTTCATTGCCTAATACTACTAAGGCTAACCTGGAAAAGCATACAAAGGAAATCTTATTAAGAAGCAGTAAGGAGTTGAAAGGAGTTGAGGAGAGCAAGGAGGACGAGAAGAAGATAACAAAAAATAGAAGAAGGAACCAATTATGAAGGGGGATCATTCTATGATGTTTACTGACCTAATCACAAATGTAGTATGCCCTAAAATACCATTTCCATAAAAGCTTAAAGGTAATCAATTTGATAAGTAGTTCAATAGGTTTATAGAAGTTTTTAAGAAGTTATATAATAATATTTCCTTTGTTGAAGCTTTAGCATAAATGCTTTCTTATGTTAAAAAAATCTTATCTAATAAGAGAAGCCTTGAAGAATATGAAAATGTTAAGATATATGAGGAGTGTTCGACTATTATATTAAATAGATTGCCACCAAAACTCAAGGATCTATGAGTTTTATTATTCTTTACATTATTGGTGACTTGAATATAGATAAGGCATTAATGGATTTGGGTGCTAATATTAACTTGACGCCTCTTTCTAATTTTTAGGAAACTTAGACTAGCGGAGACCAAACCAACAATAGTTTCACTACTGTTGATGGATCGATCAATTTCATATCCTAGGAAAGTCATTGAAGATGTGCTAGTTAAATTAGATAAGTTAGTTAAAGTAGATAAATTCATTTTTCTTGGAAGATCTTTCATGAAAACTGTGAGGACTATAATTGAAGTATAATATAAAAAACTCGTCTTGAGACTTCAAGTAAAGAACTAATTTTTTATGTCCTTAATGTCATGAAGCTTCCATTCACTCTTAATTCTTGTAATTTCATTTTTATATACTCTTAATGCATTAATCCTTTAACTGATATTTGTGTAGGAATTTTAAAGAAATAAACACTAAAAATACTTGATGATTTAGGTGAGGAATTTCAAGATGCTCTTTTGTGAACATTCCTAAATCTAACAAACTTAGAATTAGGCTTCTTCATTAATCCTTTTATTCAACGTTGTTTATAGATTAAATAAATAATTTGAGTTTAAAAGAGAAAATATGTTTATATGATCATTAGTAATATCTTAATTGAATGAAAGTTTATCCTATGTCGTTCTCACAATTGAAATTACAAGTGATTAACCCATCAAAATTCTAAACCTTAGCTAAAGAATCGTAGTTAGTTAATCAATGATAGGTTGAATTTATAGTAGTTAGCTGATTTATTTAATTTCAATTCTTATCAATCAAAATTTGAATTGTCAAGATAATTAAACATTGTGTGATGTAATACTTACAAGTAGATCCCTGAGGAATACAATACTCGATTACTTACCTTTTATATTACTTGTTGACAAGGGTACACTTACCTTTAATTAGTCTTAGGTTTACAGTGAATTAAATTAACTAGATATACACTATAACACTATACTTTAGGAGGCCATCAATGTAGTGACCCGATTCCTATAAATAGGAATCCACTACTCAGAGAGTCATTTCACATGTATAATTGTGACTTGCATTTCATATACATACTTAAATTGTGATGTGGAATAATGGTAAAGGTGTTATATGCATTCAATTGATCATTTTTAGGTATAAGTGATTTTAATGTATTTAACGTGCAAATGTGAATTTATTTGTGTCTTGACTTATGAATTTGTGACTTGGAATAATTAAAGAGATGAAAATTGAGGGATTGGTGTGATGATAAATGTTTGAGAAAATGAAAAATGGTGGATTGATGAATTATAAGATGTTGTAGGGAGGAGTTTTAATTTAGACGTCGTTGGAGTCAAAATTTGATTTCTGAAATAAAATCTAGTTTAACTTTTTAACCCATTTTCTATCTTTATATAGTGAGAATTTGAAGGAGCATAAGGAAGAAATGTTATAGCCCTAAGTATTAGTTGGATTTTGGGGGAAGAATCAGGTCAAAAGGATAAGTATAATGAAAGATATGGTTGTTTTACTGAATTTGGTTATGTTAGGATATTGATTCGGGAACCATAGATGTTTCATTTTAATTGAAGACCTCGAAGTCCGATTTAGGGTGTGTACAAAACATAACAATTTTTCATATATACCTTGTGGATATGCCTATAAAATTTCATAATCAAATGAGTCGTTGTTAGTGGGTTATGGTGATTTAAACAAGGGATGACAAGTTGAAGAGAGTGATTGGTGGAGTATAAACAAATGAGAATGTGAAATTTTAACCAATTATGTTTACTTACTTACCACCATAAGTTTTTAACCATTTTGAGTCCCATTTGCAGACATTTTCTTCTGCTTTCTTCTTCCTCCTTTGTGACCTTCAATCCCTAATCCTAACTTACATGATTCTTACCAAAATCAAGCCAAACCTTGGAGTGTTTTGTAGATCTTGATGAGCTCTTCCAAACCCCTCTTCTCCTACCTTGATTGGAGGATGAATTTTCATGGTTAAGGGAGCTAAAAAGGGACTTGGTTAACGTATAACAAGAAAGTATATGGTCCCTCTTAATAAAGCATGAAAGCATGAGATGTATGTAAGTTTGTATAGTTGAAATAGGCATGAGATTGGAACAATATACATGAAAACCGAGGTTAATTTGATGTCTGACTTTTTGACCCATTTTACATGCACTTAGGATTCGAAAGTAAAAGTGCCTTAAGAATAAAAGGTATATAGCTAGATGCTAGTGAGATATTGATGAAAGAATCATGTAAGAAGGATGACTATAACTAGCGTTATGATAATTCTCTCGAAACTACTTGTGATATGTCATGTTCTGGAAAACCCAAATTGTGTCTTGGTTTTTAAGGTAGTTAGAGCCCGAATTTGGAGTAGGTTAAAACATATACATTCTATAGTAATGTCTTAGGGAAATATTGGTGAAATAATCGTATTCATTGGATGAGTGAAACTCAATCTATTGTTATTTTTCTTAAACTACTCAATAGAAACCTTAGTTCTAGAACCTATGTATTCTAGCTTGATTTTAAGATGTTAGAACCTGATTTTAAATGAGCATTAAACATAAAATTTGTAGTTCTATATCTTATCTTGCAATGGATGAAAGAATCACGATGTTTGAATGAGTATAACTTAAGTTATGGTCAGTACACTGAAACTACTTTCAGTGAAACCCAAAATCTATAACAGAAAGTTACGTCCTGATTTTGAGGCATTTAGAGGCTCAATAAGAAAGAGCTCAAGGCATGAAAGATGTAGATACGGATCTTAAATTGACTATGGTGAAAGTGACATGTCATTTGGATTAGTGTATTAAAAGGTATGCATATTTTTCTTACATGTGATTATGGTGAACGTTGGAAATGAGACTTTCAATGGATGTAGGATAAAGTGTTAAGAAGATTCGATAAGTTTCGATTCTGAAATCATGATATATATTACAGATTGGATGGTTGCCATTAATGTGTATGCATAAGGTGAATTACTGATCGAATATGAATATGAATTATTCATGACATATTCATATATGTATAATTGGTCATTATGCAATTGAAATATATGTGTATGTAATGCAATTATAGGAGAGCACATTGAGCAGAATCTAGACATCTCCTGAATAGTCAGACACTGAATATCTGGAGATCTTTGTGAGTTGGACTAGAGTGCATAATCACTCTATATGATGTGGTTCATTCAGTTATTTCTGGTTATATTTTTTAAATTATGAAAATTGATCTGATTTTATATATATAATGTGGAGGTATAAGGTGATGTGTCCACTGCTATTTCAGACACTGAGTATCCAAGGATGTTTGGTATTAAGAATACATTAGGAGTGCTGACTTATATGTGAACTCTGAGACCTATGTGTTTAATTATGTTAAATGTCGAACTCTAATCCGATAATGGTATTCTGTATATGTGTTTTACATGTGCTCCCATTATGATTTGATCGAAACTGTCTGATATTGTGTAATTCTCAACCATAGGTTGGATGCCGGACTTAGGTCCGATGATTATAACAATGCGAATTATATGTGTATTCTACTTGATTGATTGATTGTATGATTTGTAATGCGTTACTTTGCATTCATGAAATGCAAGTGACTGAGATGACTAGGTTAGCCACAGTTTGGTATGGGACTTATGCCCGTAGTTGGAACGAGCCTCGGGCTCAGATATGTGTGGACCCACTTTTCACTACAGATCGAGGTCAATACCCGAAGAATGAGCCTAGTATTAGCTACTAATATGGGATAGTAAATGGCACAAAGTCACAACAAAAGAAAAAGAAAAATCGACTCTTATGTGCATTTGTAATTGTCTTCTCACACGTATAATCATACTTTGATATGCTAAACACATGAAAAACGTGATTCTGATTATGATGATTCTATTATTTATTTTGTATTATATGCTTATGTGTGGATAGAGTGAGCACATCGATGATGGCCGCTCACTAAGTTTTTCAAAAACTCACCCCACTCACCATTTCAGGTCAAAGGGAGTTCGACTCTTAGATTAGTACAGTGTAGAGAAAGTGAGAGCTACGTACTTATAGACTTATTATGGCTCAGAGGTTAGTCAACTGAAGTCTGGAAAAGTCTAGTTAGCATGTTTTGGTTCTATTTTCTACTTATGTATAGTTTATGATGATGTATAAATAGAATTTGGATTAATGAAATATGAGGTTTAATATCTATGTTCCTTTTAATTATGTTGCATGATGCCTACTGCAATTGCTCTAGCGTGCCACCCTTGTAGGAATTTACTCATATATTCATCAGAATTTCAAGTATGCCAAGTAGGTGTCCTATGAGAGTGGAATGCTACACTTTCACTATATTTTAGGTGTTTTATTATTTCTTTGTGTTGCTTAGTATTTGAGCGTAAAATATGAGCTTATTTAAGGAATGGGCTGAAGCACTTTGATGTTTAAATGTCCATATAACAAATGAAGTTCAAGGCAGCACCAGATTTGGTATAGTTAACTTTCGAAAGGCATAAGCTTCAAATTTTATGAAATTTTATAGGGTGCTATAACAATATATGATGAGGCTACATATCAAATTTCATGAAATTTGAAGGTCTGTAGACAAAGATATAGCAAAAATAATGAGTAGAGGTTAAAGCTAGAAAAGTTTATGTAGGGGGATAATGTGGCAAAATGTGTGTAAGACGTGTTTTATGATATTTTGAACTAAAAAAGATGTGAAGAAACCTATCAGCCACCATTCTAACCCTAGGATACATCCAAGATAAAAATATAGGGTTTTAGGAAGAGAAAAAAGTGAAGACACTCAAGAACAAGGAGGAGAATCAAGATTTAACAAATGTTGTCAAGATTTTCCAGCAAAGAGGGTTTCATCATTTTCATTAGTTTATCTTTCTTTTACTTCCCTTTTGATGTTTAATCTGAATATTATTTGTTTAAACATGATTATGGATTGTTAAATCTAGTTTAGGGATTGTTATTGAATAGTTTATCCAACTTTTACTATATTGATTTAATGTATAGTTATTTGTGTTAATTATTGAACTTATAATTACTTCGAATCGAGAGATTGTCTTGATTTAATTGAGTTAGGGTGCAAAATGAGAGTTGGTAGTTTAATGGACCTGAAATTAACTGATTAATAGGTGTTAAAGAGAGATCATAATTGCTTGTTGATTGTACTTAAGATTGCTTCAAATCCAATTGCATTGTTTAGAAATAGTGTTGTGAACCGAGAGGTTTCAATTCAACTTTTAGGTATTTCAATTGGAATTAATTGGTTAAATATTGAGAGAGGATAATCAACTATTAGATATATAGGATCCAACACAATTAAGTTAATAAGGTAAAAGGAAGATAAATAAGGATAGAATAACCCCTAAGTTTCCACTATTGAGTATATTCTTTGTTTTACTTTTTTCTATTATTACATTCATTAAAGTTTCGTTAATTTAATTTAATTCTCAATTAAATTTCTATACTTTTTGTTTACCTTAAATAAAGTGCAATTCAGATTTTTAAGTGTCTAAAATCAATCCTCGTGGGATTGACATCAGTTATACTATAAGTTAGGACTTATATATTTACAATATAGCTAAAACTAGCAAACAGTGAGTAGAGAAACCCATAATCAAGTATACTTTTAGTACAGTGGAGGATCCTTTTAGCCGTCTTCAAATATGTGGTAGTAGGTAACTCTATGTAGCGGTTAATAAGTCTATCATCATAGAGAATATAAAGCGTTGTATATGTCAAGTAGCATAAGCTCCATATAAGACTCTTAAATAGTGTAGAATCCACATTTTCTCATTCCTTATGCTTAAAATTTTGATTCCACATTAAAAAAAGTGTCATAATATGTTTACATTCATTTATCTTATACTTCTTAAGTACGTCTCTTGCATAGCCTTCTTGTAAGATGAATATGCCTTACTCCTTTTACTTTGCCTCAATTCTAAGATAGTAAAACATAAGGCCAAGCTTAGTCATCTTAAACTCCTTTATCACTGTGACTTTAAATTCTTCAATCAACCTTGGATTGTTACTCATGAAGATCAAATCATCTATGTATAAGTAAATACTTAAGATATTCCTATATTTATGCTAGAACATGCTCTTCTCACAAAGAGTATGTTCTAGTGGGCATTTTATAAAGTTGATGTCTTGAAAGTATTTATCAATTCTACCATATTATACCTTCGGTGCTTCCTTCAAATTATATAAAGATTTCTTTAACTTAATCACTTTGTCTTTATGCCCTTTCACTATATAAATTAAAAATATTTCTACATAGACTTACTCTCCACGGAAGCCATTCAAAAAAGTCAACTTTATGTTCATTTGATGAATCCTCCATTTATTTTTTTTCACTAAAGAAATTATTTATTTAATATTCTCTAAATAGGCAACAAGTGCAAATACCTCTTCATAATTAATGTTAGCCTTTTGCTTATAGCTTTTTGCCACTATCCTTGCCTTATATCTTTTTATCTCTCCTTTTGCATTCTTCTTGACTCTAATTACCTTTTACCTTTTTATAAATGTTGCAAGCTCCCAATTGTCATTTTTATAATGGAATTAATCTCTTAATCTATAAAATTTTTCCATTTTTCATTTTAGATAGCTTTTTCAAAGCTTATTTGTTCACAATTTAAAATGAGACAAAATAAAGTCAAATCATTTTTATGGTCTTTTACCTCAAGAACGTCTTATAAATCTCTTTCCTTTTGTGTCCCTCTTTCCTCTAAGTCAATGTGAGATGATGTCCTTAGTGATGTGGGAGGTGTAATGAGCGCTTATGTTTCTTCACTTATTTGCTCTTTTTCCTTATCTTCAACCAAAAAAGGAAGGAATTCATAATTTTCTTCTTGGACATTCCATTTCCATGTACCTTCTTCATCAAACTTTACATCTCCACTAATGATAACTTTTCTATTACTTGGATTATAAATCTTGTAGACTTTGGAGCTTCGATCATAACCAACAAACACGAACTTGTCACTTTTATCATAAAGTTTTGATCTCTTTTCATCCAGTACGTGCATACAGACTATGCTTCCAAATACCATCAAGTGTGTATTGCTATTCTTATACCCACTCTATACCTCTTGTGATATTCTTCCTTGTACACTACATGTTAGTAAGTAATTGGACAAGTAGATCACATATTCTATAGCTTCAACCTAAAACACGTTGGGCGTATTTTTACTTTTTAGCATACTTTGAACCATTTCAAGAATGGTTTTGTTTGTCTTTTCCTCTAATCCATTTTTCTTATGAGATCTTGGAATTGTTAAAGAACATTAAATTCTATACTCTTTACAAAATTTTTTGAACTCACTTAATGATCTCTTGTTCTCTTTGTTTCTTGAAAAGTGACTTGAACATTTTAAAGGCACCAAATGCCTCTAATTTCTCCCTCAAGAATTATTTTGACATCTTTCTTGAAAGATCATTAATAAAGAGATAAAGGTATTTATTCTTTCCAAAGTAACAAGGTGAAATTGAATCAGATATTAGAGCATACGAGTTATAATAACTCCTTGGCTCTTATAATGACCTCCTTCAAAAAAAAAATTTCTTAAATGCTTTCTAAGTAAGCATCCCTCACATACTTAATCTAGATGATTGATGGAAGACAATCCTTTTAGCATTCATTTCTCACTCAAAAATATTAATCCTTTAAATTTAAATGCTCAAATTTTAGATGCCAAATCCAAAAAGAGTCTTTAATGCAAGCTTAAAGATGTTTTGCCACAACAATTTAGATGTTAATTAAGAACATTATACTTCTTGTCATTGGCACCTTTACTATTAAGTTATTTCTTTGAACTTTTATTAACAAACTATAAACTTTAATGTGAATATCATAGCCTTTCTTTAAGAGTTGTCCAAACTTAGTATATTATTTTTCATATTTAGAACATAATATATATTTTAAATAAACTCTTACCTTCCATCTTTCAAATGGATTAAGATGTTACTTTTGCCTTTGATAAGTATCTTTGATATATCTTTAAATTTAACATTGCTACTTATAAACACATCAAGTTCTAAAAATATATTTTTGCTCCTATACATATGGTTACCAGAATCAATATCTAAGCACCAAATACTCTTTTCCATGCCTCCCTCTCCTTTGTAAGTTAATAATAGATTGAAGTCTTCTTGCTTAACCTCCTGAACATAGGGAGCTTTCTTTTCAAAATTATTAGGAGGATTTCTACATTCTAAAGAAAAATAGTTGAGTTAGTGACAATTAAAATATTTAATATGAAATTTTCCATACCTTTAGTCTCTATTAATTCTTGGCATGCTTCCTGTTACATACCTTCTTGTAAATGAATTTTTAAAACCTATTAATAAAAGTCTAACAAACCCAAAACCAAAAACCTAATGCATTACTTAGAAAATCTATAACCTATAGCTTCTTTCTTTTCTCTTCTTCATCTTATAGACAACTTATGTTTTTACAACTTCTTATTCTTTTTCTCCTCTTTTATTTCTATCTTCTTTTCTTCTCTATTGCTAACACCCATCCTTTCTTAATGTGTTTCTTTTATTTTTCAAGAACCCTATAATTTATTTTCAATAATCTTTTATTTATGTTTCTCGTATTTTTTTAGTGTTTTTCTTGTGGTCAGATTCTTGCTCCAATTTCTCTAAAATCTTAATAATTTACTTGATTTTGTTGGTTGGAAATTTCCTTTATTAAGAAAAGCTTGATTCCATCCATATATGGGTAACATTTGAATAAGAAAATTTTCATTTAATTTTAGGAAACAACGGTCTGAAATTTTGCAGAAAAAATGAAAGGTAAGAGGAGGAGAAAAGAAGGAAAGAAAGGGAATGAGAGGCAGAGAGGAACAAGAAAAGAGTTTATAGGAAATAGAGTGGCGAGAGTGAGAAACTAAAATGGGAGAGAAGAGGACAGAGAAAGAAAGAAGAGGGAAAAAAAAAAGGGAAGTGGAAAGAAGGAGACGGCGGAGAAAGGAAGGAAAAAGATGTTGGTGGGACATAATTGTAATTTTAGGAATAGTTAAAGGGTAGAATAAAAAATGTTCCTTTTAAGGATATTTTGGAAATTTTAGAGAAATATGAGTATAAATTAGGAGTTTAGACCTTTAAAAGGGTAGTTTGGTAAATTAAAATGAATTATGCTTATTTTAGTAATTTAGATAATAAATTTGTAAAAGGACAAAATGGTAATTTATATAATGTGGCAAAGATGTGGAATTTAATTAATTAATAATTCTTCGATTTATTTTAATTTAATTAGAATTTGTAATATTTAGTACTAATGATAAATTAGAGGTAGAACATATGTGAATAAGAAATTTAGAGTTTTTCAAATACCAGGTAAGAGAATAATTAGAATATACCTATATTATGTAATTTATATACAATATTTGATTAAATAAATTTTATGTGTTTTATATTATTAATTGAAATTTTGTAATTTGAGATTAAATTAAAATATTATACATTAAGTAATTTTTGTGCATGGTGTAATTAATGAGAGTTAAGCTTATATAATTAATGTATAAGGAGTTTTATGATATACCATGTGATAAATATTATACGATGGAATATGAAATCATGAGATAAATTAATAAGTATGGTTTAGTAAGTATAAAATCACATCTAAAATTTTTTTGAATATAGTATGAATAATGTAAATGTGGATATTTAACTATTAAATATGATGATATGGCATGATTAGATTAAAATTTTGATATATTGAGAATATAAAGAGACAGTTGATAGTGACGTGCCTAGGTAGAGTATATTTGATAGTCATGATCATGTAAGATAAGTATAAGATTAACTTTTAGGAATGTGACGAAATATTCTAAGAGTGGAAATATCCTTAGAGAATTTATTTGGTATTTCAAGAGTAGGAATACCCAAGATCTTTTTAAAAGTATGAAGTATTCTGTATAATTTATTATAATGATATTGTTATGATGAACCAACAGACCATGGAGCATAACTCTACTAGGTTAAATGGGGTCCTAATTTACATGAGAATTTAACTAAGAACAAAGAGATAGACAGATCGATCAAATATTTTTTTTGTAAATAAATATAAGTTGCAATGTAAATTATATTGTGAAGTAATTATATAGTTTTTTTGTCTTATTTATTTATAATGTGTGTTACATGATAGACACATTCTTATTACCCTTTATTGAGTTGGCAACTCATTCCTTACCAATTAATTTTTCAAAAGACATTTAGCAAACTTCCTTTCATCCCATTTTTGAGTCGTGATTTGCGGATTGGATTAAGTGGGTCAGTTGATCAAAAGACGTCATAGGAATTAATCTTAGATTATGATATTATTGTATTTTGACATTTTATTTTCTTTAATATGTAATTAAGTTAGATAGTAATTATAGGATAATTTATTTGGACTACTTGTCATTAGGGATTGCTAATTTATGTAATGAGTATTCTTTATTTTTATTTGAATTAATTGTTATTGATTGTGGAAGTTTAAATGAATTCAATGGTTGGGATTGATTTATGAACTATTATAAATTTAAGGTTTTATTTAATTTGAAAATTGCAATGTGGAATTAGGGTTAATATAAATTGGAAATTTGATATAATTTGGGGTTAGAGAATATGGAATAAGGGGGTTTTACAAAATTGCTTCGTCCTTTTCCTTCATCATTAGATGATTTGAAACTTCCTTGTCTTTAGCTTCCATGACCTCTTGTTGATTGGCCTCTTTAGGTTTTAAAGTTTCTTTTCTTCTCATTTAAAGTGAATTTGGTTTGAAGAACATGCTCTAACAACTTTTATTTCCTCTTTTCCTTTCTTTATATGCTTTAAGTGAGCTTTTAATTTATTCAATGATCATAACTTCCAAATATTTTTATTTATTCAATGGTTACTAAAATGTGCTTAAATTTTGGAAATAAAAGATAAATAATTTTCTCCATCACTCTTATAATTATGTTAGTTTCCCTCTTGTTTCTCATTTGGTTGACTATAATTATAATTATTATAAAATAATCACTTATAATTTCATTCTCTTTTATATGTAAAGCTTCAAAATCACTTTTTAAAGATTGGAAACGCACATTTTTCATTTTCTCCTCTCCTTTACATCATACTTAAAGCTTCTCCCATACTACTTTAAAGGTGTTGGAGGTTGAGATCAACTAAAAAAATCTCATCATCTACAACTTAAAAAATGAAGAAGAGAGTTTTCTTGTCTCTCTCTTCCTTAAACCTTTCAAGGCATCTTTTTTAGGCTAAGACAAAGTGGTCTCATTCTTTAGGTTAATGTACCCATTTTATATAATCTCCTAAAGATCATATGTATAAGCCCTATGACACCCCAGAGGGAGGTGAATTGGATATTTAAAAAATTCTTGCGGAAATAAAACACTTTAAACACCTTAGACCAATTTCAATTTAAATGAATTTTCTAACCAAAATTCAACCTAAATGGAATGCTAAAATTTATGCCAGTTATATTCAAATTCAAGCAATGAAAAAACAAACACAAGGTACAAATATAAAAGAGATAGGGAAAAAAAAGAATATCAAGATTTATAAAAGTTTGCCTACCCCAAAGATAGACTATGTCTTCTCTCCAATTACTTGTTGGAAATTCAGTAACAACTAATCTTATTGGGCGAAGAGCAACCCTTACAACAATCTTGATTATAAGGTCAAGAAGAACCCTTTACAACAATCTTGGTTAAAGGTAAGAGGAATCTATCATAATCTTAATTCTAAGGCCAAGAGGAACCCATCAAAATCTTGATTCTGAGGCTAAAAAGAACCTATCCAACAATCTTGAATTCTAAGGTCAAGAGGAACTTATCAATCTTCCTTTCTAATGGGTGAAAAGTAACCTGAACATTCTCAACCAAATTATACAATTTTTGTACCACAAACACAACCCTTAACCTAGGCCACTAAAGCCTCTACTCAAGCTTATATAGCTTATCAAACCTTGATCAACATCAACACAAGATAAAGGCTCATATACAACAAATGCAATATGGAATGTCAATGCACAATTAAGGCCTAATCCAATCTAATTCACATTGAAAGATTAACATAATTCAAATATTCTTTATCCTAGGTGAAAAGAAAACTTTTAAATCTATTTTAAAGGTAAAGAGCAGCCTATACCACAATCACATTAATACAAAGTCAATCCCCTAATTTTGTAACCAAATCACACCTTCTATGGTATTTCTCTAAAACTCAAGCAATAAAAACAATTTTGAAAATTTCAGAGGTAGCCGCAAATTATGACAAGCCTCATAACACACCAATATTTCATAAATAATTTAATTCAATAAACAATAAAGTGGTCAAGGCATCAAATAATCAGATCTTGATGTTCCAGCCTAAAGATACACAATTTTAATTATCAAAATGATGTAAATTAAACACACTAAGCCTACTACAACCTTAATCAATCCGTTAACAATCAATCACAACAATAAACATAATTTTAGCATATCAATCAAATGGTTAAAGTCAAACTCAAAGTCAAGACTGTCAAATTTGGATAGTTTTGAGAAACCTGCAAAAATCAAGCTCAAGGAAACAATATAATCATTTAAAAATTGAAACAAAAATATGAGAGACCTCCTAAGACCTTTTTTAAAACTGAAAATATCAATTTTGTGCACCCATAAAGTGTTTAAAAATGAAAATCGAATTGTTCAAAGATGCTGTATAGAAAATTTGACAATTTTGAGGTTTTTGTATTCTTTGAGCTAAAACACACGATTTGAATGCTTAACCATTGAATTAAAAGATCCTATGCACTCTTGAGACCTTAAGCAAAACGTGTATGATAATTTTGAATCAATAAAAATGATTTTTCTAGCTCAAATTAAAGAACACAAAAGTTAAACTATGAGCTGTGAAAACTGTGACGGTTTAAAAGATCATAACTTTGAAAGCTTGAAAAAAACGATTTAATGAATCAAAAATTCAATTGAAAGCTTTCTGTGTTTTTTTTATATCTAAAAAAACTAGAAACATAAATTTTACTGCACATGAAAATGATTTAAAACATGAAAATACGAATTGAATGAAAACTATATAGAAAATAAAGAGAGTTTTGAATAATTGAGAGATTTGATCTTATAGTTTGTTTTTCAAAGGTTCTATACTTATTAAAAGTGTTTAAGAATGATATATATAGTGTTGGAAGTAGTTTAGAGTTGTTAGAAACAAAAAATAACCTTTTAGGAAGTTAAAAAGTTGTTTAGTCCGAAACCCCAAAACTAGTCGTTAGAGTCTGGACCCACAACGGTACCCTCTGGGTTCATCAACGACACCGTTAACAGATGAACAACCCGCCGTTAAGGGTGCTGGAAATAAGGAGTACAACGACACCCTTGAGCCCTTCGTTTAAGGATAAGTAGCCCATTGTTTTATATCTAGAAAACATGAAAAATACTCTAAACTAACTCCAAAACTTTCCAAACAAATTCCTAATATTAAACAACACTTCAAGAAAATTTTAAAGCATAATTCAAGATTGTTTAAATTATCAAAACATTTCAATCAATTCAAAATATAAGAATTTCCTTGATTATGAAAACTTTTCATTTTAACCAACTTTAAACATTTTTAATCAATTCACAATACAATTAGGCTTAAAAAAATTTAGGCATATATAGCTAACACTTAAAACAATATTTCAATGCACTTAAACATATCAATAAACATACATTAAATCAATTCATCACAATTCAACTTAATTATACAACATATAGCCTACATGCCATCATAATTCAATTCCTAATATGATAAAGTCACAATTAAGTTCATTTAATCACTAAAACCACAATTCAACTCTTACATGCCTATATAAAAATATGATCATACAAATGTGAGATTCCTTTTCAAGCATTGATTAAAAATCAAGTTTAGGACACTTACACCTCAAGTCCTTTTCCTAAACTCTATCTAAACTTGATCACTCTAAGCTTTTGATCTTCAAACTTCTCTTGATCTTCAAGCTTGATCTATCATCAATTGAGCTTTATCATTTGATCCTTGATATCCAAGCTCTTTTACCATAGCTCCATAAATATGATCTTGAACTTTTAGCATATACTTATCTTAATACACATTTCAAAAACTCAAACATTAGTAGGAATAATGTTTTGTCATTATCAAAACACATGATTAGAACCACCTTAGTTCAATAGATTGTAAGGGTTTCCCTTCATCATAAAGAAAATTATTTTATAGTGAAATTTTCAAATAAGATATTATAGAATAGATATAGACAAAAGGTGAGTTAACAAACCACAATAAAAGTTAGTTATGTATCATTTCTTCCCTTGATTCTTTTATTTACTTACTTTTATTATTAGTCTTGAATTATTTGAATCTAAATCACATTATTTTATATTGACATCATTATCATTATTCAAGAATAAATTACAGTTAGAGACTTCATTCATTATTAAAATCAAGTTAGGCTTAAGTTTATAAAATTTTAAATACCTAATTCACCCCATGTTCTTAAGTGCCATTTAGGGCTATTTTAATCTAATCATATTAGTTACCCACCATTACTAATTGATTATATTTATGATATTTAAAAACTATTTTCAAAGTGTTATTTTATCTTTTAAAATAATTATCAAATTAATCCTAATCTAGTATAATAAAACATTGTCTATAATCACTTTAAGATGACAAATCTTATATTGATCATTTAACTACCTCTATATAATTTATGATATATTCAATAACTACCAAGTGATCTATCTATGATTAAAATATGTCAAAATCTTATTATATTGTGAAGTCATTTTAAATTTAGATTATGGAGCATGATAATGTCATTTTTACATAATTAATATATACCACTTGATAGGTATTCAATCCCTGTCAATTAATTCATATTTTTGTTAAAATTGACATTGATTTTCAATTTAATATTATCACCGCATTGCATTATAAATCGCACTACTTTGTGCGTCATGATTTCTCACGATTTTCAATATAACCATGCAACAACCTTAAGAATACAAGTTAAGTTGTAATTCTTCGCTAAACTGGGCTTTATATACACTAATTCAAAGATGATTTGAAATAGAAAATCAATGCTCTCAATTATTGGGTATTTACTCATTCTGCTTAATAGTTTAAAGAACAACATTTATAAGCTATGTGTGTGCCTTCCACATTTTTAAAATTGATTCTATTACAATAAACAGTCAAGGAGAGATAGCTATTATAAGATACACATGACTTGCATGTTCATATCTTCAAATATGATCGTTTAATTGAGCCTCCATGGATATATTTCTCTTAAGACCTTCAATAATTTAAGTCCAAGAATGTACCTTGATATACTACTATGATATTTCCTTGATATAGTTTTCAAGTCTTTAACCAAACTTTAAAATGAGTTTCTTTTTTAAAATTTTAAATATATGCCAATTTTTTGGCATTTGACTTAAGGGTAACAAATTTAAAAGAATATGACTACACGACCGATATTTCACAATCAATTATAACTATTTATATAAAATAATTGGCTTGCAGACCATAATCTTGAAATCCAAAAAGGCTGTGACAATATATGACTAATGAGATTTAAAGTGCATTTTGGCAACAACAAGAAGATGGGCAAAGATCATTTTGTTGTGATCTGAAAATATCATTTTCAATTTAATTTGAAGGATTTCTTTATTGGAACATAAACTTGATTTGGATTTGATACAATTGAAATGGGTCACTTGTAGAGGCCTAGAAGATAAAAGGTGCAAATTCTAGAAGATGTCTAGAAATAACTTTATCTAAAAGTTTCTTTAAATATCTAGACAACTTGTAGAAATATCTATATATTTTAAAGAAAAAGGGAAATTTCAATTTATTAATAATGTTTAACTTTGTCGATATACTTTTAAATAATGATCATAAGCACATATTGGGGTCCAAAAATATTTCATGAAGAAAATTAAAATGGTTAAGTAAGTATTAAAGTAATGATCAAGCGATGAAAGAAATCAAAACCAAGAAGAAGATTGAATAGGTTTATATTTATAAATATGGTCTTAATCTTCTCAATGCATTAGGGGCTTAATAGTTTGTATGCGTGCATTGCATTTTACTCAAGAATTTATATATGCATTGTCTATTTGGTTTTACATAGAATGTTTACATAATTATTTGTATTTAGGAGTTATGTATTTAGTATTTTATACTTAAGAGGTATTTTATGAAAGATTTTAAAGGAAATCCTTCTAATATATCAATATGTTTTGAGGAAGTTTTTGAGTGAGTTTGAATCAAATTTTGATGAGAAAAAATGGTTTAAAGATATTTTAGAATATTTGAAATTTATTTGAATTGTGTATGCTTTAATAAAGTGCACAAATTTTCATAGGCTAAGTGCATAAAATTTCATATACTAAGACATATTTTATTTTTTAAATTCAATTAAAGGGCTATGGTGTCTAAAATCACTTTAAGAAACTTTTGAAACTTGATAGAATCAAGTTTTTATGAGAAAAGTGATTACAAGAAGTTCGAAAACCTTTAAAAGTTTGAAAAATACGAAAGTTTTGAAAAAGACATAAATAAAGATATATTTGATTTTTTATTTTAATTGAAAGATATCAGTCCTCATAATTACTTTGGAAATGTTTTGAAACTTGTTTGAATTTGTTTTCAATAAAAATAAATTACTTTAAGTATTTGAAAAGTTTGAAAAACTTTTGTAGAAGTTGAAAAATTGAATTGCAGAAGCATTAATCAACCAATGTTGGAGACTGGTCTACCAAAATGATAGAATTTTGGGTACTAGTTAACTAGTTCTTATTACTAATGGTTTTATAAGTTAAGGTAATGGCTAGATTGGCCTTGTAAGTGAATTTTAAGTATAAATACATAGACTTCAAATTTTAGAAGAATCCTTTTCATGCCTATAATAAATTGAAAGAAAGATGTATAGTTTAAAGTGAATGAGTTTGAAAGAAAGTATGGAGTTTTTAAGATTGAATTCATTTTATTTTTTAGCTGGCATTCATCATAATTTTATGAGCCCCATGAACATTTTTTTTTTATAAAGCAAGATATAATGATTATGTTTTTTATTTTAATCTTGACTTGAGTTGAGTTGAGACTTGAATCAGATTGATTTTGAAAATTTTGTTAAGGTTTATTCTTCATCCTACAGTAAGATTTGTAAGGATTACTCTTTATCTATTTAAGGAAGGTTTTGAAGGTTCCTTTCCACTCATTTGAAGAAGAGTGTAAGAATTTCTCTTCATCATTAAAAAATATATTTTATAGTCAAATTTACAAATAAGATCTTAGAGAATGGATATAGGTAAAAGGCGAGTTAACAATCCACTATAAAAATTATTTGTGTATCCTTTCTTCCCTTGATCCCTTTATTTACTGATTTTTTTTATTATTCTTGAACTATTTAAATTTAAATCGCATTCTTTTATATTAACATCAGTATCAATATTCTAGAATGAATTGTAGTTATTGACTTCATTCATTATTAAAATCGATTTAGGCCTAAGTTTATAAATTTTTAAATACTTAATTCACCATATTTCTTAAGTGCCATTTAAGGTCAGCAATGTTATTTTAGTCTAATCATATAAGTTATATACCATCACTAATTGATTCTATTTATGATATTTAAAAACTATTTTCAAAGTGTTATTTTATCTTTTTAAGGAATTATCAAATCAATATTAAGCAAATATAATAAAACATTTCTCTAGTTATTTTAAGATGTCAAATTTTATATTGATCATTCAAGTGCTTATACATAATGTATGATATATTCAGTGACTACCAAGTGATCTATCTTTGATTAAAATATGTAAAATTTTTATTATCTTATGGATTCATTTTAAATTTAGATTATGGAGCATGATAATGTCATTTTTACATAATTAATATATACCAATTGACAGGCATTCACTCCCTATTAATTAATTCATATTTTTATCCTTGATTG
>JAOXYD010065309.1:0-12814 GCA_028565735.1 Pinacopodium congolense | reverse complement strand
TCTCAAATTAAATTGTTAAATTGTGCATGAAAGATAGATTAATTTGAGCTAATTTTGTATGTGACCAACCGCAATCAGCCTACTATAATCTCGAATAAGCTCTAAGTTTAATAGTAAAAAAGCATTAGGTACTAATGAATGACTAACTTAAGCCACCTACTCACAAGATCAAAAGGTGTAAGCTAAAGGATTGGATCTTTAGAAAAGTCGGTTAAGTTTACCCACAAATCCAATTAATCTATTGCCACTTTCAGGAATCAATATGGACTATTACATATCACATACTCAAACTTAATTAGAATTAGGAAATTACCTAAAGGGTGATCAAGCTTAGATATAATATCTAATCCTTAACATTGAACCTAAGTTCCTATACAACCTAAGCTTTAAAGCATCAAATTCAAGAAAATCCTAATCACATTATCACGATTAATTTCCCATTATCCCTAAAATACATCCAAATGCTTAGGAAACTAACTACTCGTGCTCAAATTAATCAAAATAGACATTAAATGAATAAAATTCATACAAAATTAAAGAAAATCAATACTAGAAGATTCAAGATTAGTAATGAAAAATAAAATTTAACACTTAATCTAATACAAACTCAAGCTATTGACGCTAATAATCAACTAATTAAAACTTAATTAACCAAAACCAGATTAACTAAACTAAAACAGAAATTCTAGCACACCTAAACTAGGACAAAATCTAAAATCAAACACTTCCTAACCTAAGAACATGCATAATTTCAAGTATAAAACAAAATTCAAGCCAAAAACATCAAGAACTTAAGAAAACATAAAAGATAAATCACAACATATACTAGTAATTAACAAAACGAGACTTGGAAGCAATAAGAAATCAAGCTTAAATAATCAAAATCAATGCTAGAAATGGAAGGGAAAGACATCTATTAATATAGAAGCCACCATCCATACATTATCTATGAAATTTAACACCAAAATTCATCAAACATTCAATCTAACTACATAGAAACATGGAAATACGAAAAAATACACATATTTAATGATTCAGCATCAGTAAAAACAACTTAACAAAACCCAAAATAGGTAAGCTAAAGGAAAGGAAAGCATGACAATAACAAAAATCTAAGTTAGAACCCTAAAACTTAAAGAAATCTAAAGAAAACCAGTAGAGAGCTAATGGAAATGACTATGGCTAACTCCCCCTTGTCTACCTCTTAATAGGGTTTTTATACTCTTTCCAATTACAGTAAACTGAGGATAGGTGAAAATATTGATTTACCCCTATTTTTTTCACTGTGAGATAGTAATACAACGGTTTGAAGGGCAATACGATGGTCCAGTGACCTGCCGTATAGGTTAACCCCTCGTATTGTTTCATTTTTCTCCAATTTCTTCCAAAACTTCATGTTTTGATATAAAACTTATGTAAAGAGATTAATCCTTTCATTAAGCTTAATATAACACAAACTGAGCACTTTTATACCAAAAATAAGGATGAATTCAACTTGAAATATATATGAAAATATAATTCACCCCTATAAAATACCTCTTCACTTGAACTCTTACTTTTCCTCAAGTAATAATTTAAACATTCTACTTAAACAATCTAAATATAAAGTCAAGAGTTAATTGAGTATAAATAAAAAATAATTCATGCCTTTGTTTTAATTCATAAATCTCAACTCTATCATGACAAAAACTTGGTTAAACGCATACAAAACACATAAAGTTAGTAAAACGCATCCTCATATGCATAATACCAAATGTCCAACCCATTTTGCATAAGTCATCACATGAATATAGTCAAGGATATTCCAAATACATAAAAACACAACACAATTTGAATTTTGAGTAATGTGTATTTGAGAGGTCTCTTCTTTTCCAAGTGATGTTGTTTCTCTTTTGCAGGATTTTGGTGATGCGTTCCCTAAAGAAGTTCTAAGTGATTTTCCACCAATTTGAAGAATAGAACACCAAATTGATTTTATCCCTAGTGCGTAAATTCCAAACCGACCAGCCTATAGAAGTAATCTCGAGGAAACAAAAAAACTTCAAAGGTAAGTGGAAAAACTCATGGCTAAGGGATATGTGAGGGACAACAAGAGTCCATGTGTTATTCTAGACTTACTTGTGCCTAAAAAAGATGGGACATGGAGGATGTGTGTTGATTGCTAAGCCATTAATAAAATCATTGTAAAGTATAGATATTTCGTTTCTATTTAAATGATATGTTTGATAAATTGCATGGTTCTTGTGTGTTCTCTAAAATTGATTTGAAGAGTGGATGTCATCAAATCAGAATGCTTAAGGGAGATGAATGGAAAATAGCCTTAAAATTTATCATGTTTTCCACATTTATGAGTTAATAAACCATGTTTTACATTCTTTCATTGGCAGATTTGTCGTTGATTATTTTGAGCAAAGATTCTCTTATATATAGAGGTTTTAAATCCATGGGAGTAGTTTCCTGATGAGATTTTAGCCTATGTACCTAGATTATTCGAAGCTAAAAATAGTCCTACAAAACAGAAAACCATTAGTAGGTTAAAAATACCAATTACTCTCAAAGTGAATGGTTGCTACTAAGGAGGTGAGAAAATTTTCTCACTCTAAATGGATGGAGGTAGAGAAAACGATTTGCACATTGGTATGTTTGTCATTAAAGATTTTGACATGCCTCTCCCACCAGAAGTTGTAAAACACAAGAGGAAAAGAGGGTTGTCTTTAAGGTAGCCTCACTTGAGGTATTTTTAGAATGGTGAAGCAGCCAACTATAGGTTTGTTGAAGGGTATCAAGGGTCCATTGTAGGTTGCACATCTGCATAACTTAGGAGCACAACACTTAGACTAACAATAATTAAGAAAGAGGTCTTTATGGCTTTCACCATCAACCAAGTATAATGTGTAGAAGTATGGGCAATGGTCATAACATATGGTCTATCTCTAGTGGCTAACTTCAGCCTTGGAGGGCTAACCAGAGAGTGAACTTGTGCCTAGGTAAATGGAACTTGGACTAGACTAATTTGACCCACAGGATGCTCCCAGTATGGGGACAAGGTATTTATAAGTAGCTCGGTTAGTAAAGGTAGAGGTGCTACCTTCCTGTTTTATATAGTCTCTCTGCAAAGTGTTTGGATTATAAGGTATAGCAATGTTCTTCAATTGAATTAAGTCAGGAGAGTTGGTTGAAGGCCAATTCCACCCATTGTTAAGGATGATACGAGAAACTTTGGAATGAATAGGTAGCCCAAAATCATAAATGATATAGGGGGGAATAGGTTCTTCTAAGAATACCGACTAGGAGCCAAAAGTCGAACCAAAGAAAGGTGTGACTTCCATCCCAAATTTTAAATCTATATTGCTTTTAATGATTTTCTTCCAACTCCATGAGTCAGAAAATTTGAGAGTATAGGTCCATAAACTTTTCTACTGTAGAATCTCACTATGGCCCATTGAACCCATAATTCCTTTGCATTTGTAAAGAGAATCTAAAATCTCTTAGCTAAAAGGATTTTTTTATAAGGTTTAAAGAATTAAATTCCTAGGCTAACCTCCTATTTTAGCTTATATACATTTTCCATTTAACTTTGGAATAACGATACAGGTTGGAAGTAATAGTCTTGAGGAGTTTTCTATTTCTTTGCTTTACTATGTAATAATACTAGTAGGCAATTGAAACATAAAAGACAAAAAAAAGAAGAAGAAAGGAGTTGAGAACAAAGGTCACAAGCTACAACCTACTTGCAAAAATATAGAGCTTTTGTGGTTTTGGAAGAAATTCTATTATCAATAATATTGAGAAGGACAAGGCTTCAATTATTTCTAGAGAGTTTAGAGGAGAAGAGAGGATGGCCCAAATATTTAATAGGGATCTCCTTAAGGAATACTTGAGAGTCTGGAAACTATGGGCACAAGGTGATAGGCTAACAAGGCTACAAAGGATCCATAATAGGAGTGGAATTTGAGGGATAAAGTCCTATTGGATAGAATCATAGGCTTTCCTAAGGTCAATCTTGAAGGCATACCTTCAATAGACATTGTCAATATGATAGTTTTTCAACACTTCCTATGCTAGCAAGATGTCATCTTGTAATCCTTTATCTTTGATAATAATGGCCATCTGGTTAGAGAAGGTAATGCACAACTAAGTCTATTCACCAATAATTTGGCAATAAGCTTATATTATGTTACAACAAGATAATGAGAAAAAATTAAAAGTCTAGGAAGGATTTTGAATTTTTAGGACTAGGGAGATAAAAATGACATTTGTTTCTCTAAGGAGTTTCCCATGTTTGAAAAAATGTAGAACTATGGTTAGATCACCGCCCATTGTATCCAAGTGTTTCTAAAGAAACAAGCATTGAACCTTTCCAACCCAAGAATTTTAGAGGGATTGAAGCTGAAGAAAGCATTTTTATTTTCAAAGGATGAAAAAGGAGAGGCTAGAAGGGTGGCTAGGTGGGAGTGAATTTTTAATTTGATAACTCAATTCAAAATACTCAGGTTAATAGTGTGAGATCCTTCTTGTCCCATAATATCTTTTAAGAAGTTAAGAAAATTAAGTTTGATGTCTAAAGATGTAGTGAGTAAGGAGTGGTTAGGGCTTTCAATAGGCAAGATGGAATTTATATTTATTTTGACAAGGAGGGTATTGTTAAAGAACTTAGTATTCTGGTCACCTTCTTTCAACCAGATAATGTGGGATTTCTATTATAAAAAGATTCCTGGAGGTTTAAAGTAGAAAAGTAATTTGGATAGCCTATTTCTTTACTACCTTTAGGAAAGAGCAATTTAAATACAAGATAGCTTAGCATAGGAGGCTTGAACTTGAAGGCTAAGATCCCCAACTTTAACCTTATTCATCATTTTAACAGTGATTTTAATAACCTTACGCTTCTGGACCATAATGATCATCGGACTGTCATAGATAAGGGTTTGCGAAGTAGTATGGATGATGGAAGGAAAGTTTGCGAACTAGGCTAAAAAGTTATAGCCAAAATGGAGCCAAACTTTTTTGGCCATTTGGAATAGAGGTAATAAGTCATTGGATGGTGGTTTGAGATACTAGGGACACAAAAAATGGCTAGAGGATGAGGGAAAGAAGGAAAGCCGCTAGGGTTAACCATCATTCTATTTAGTTTCTTTACAGTGAAATAGGCACAATCTTTATGATTGTTCTAAGTGTGGACAACTTCTTCAGGTCACTAAGGTTTCAATAAAAAAAAGGAAATCTTTGAAATCAAGGATACCATTTAAACAAGAAAGAAGGGGGTTAGAGGATTCATAAGGGATAGATGATGGTATTGCAATCCCTAGAAACAACCCAAGGGGAGTTTGCAATCTATAGATTAAAGGGATCGAATGTCTGATCATAGGAAGGTTTGAAGAGTGACATCCTTAAAAGTAGTAGATACAAGAAAGGTTGAAACTTAAATTGGAAGACAGAATAGAGATGTTGAAATAAAGAAGCTAGGCGGAAGATTTAGTAAGCTAGTAGGACAAAATGCTAGGGTCCCATATGCAAAAAATCCTTGGATAAAAGGACTGGTCAAAGTTGTGGACAAAGGAGTGCTTTCTAAAAAGTTTGGAGCCAATATTTATAAATCCATCTACCAATCTTACTCTAGTTTCTAAAAGGTAGAGAAAAGTAGGAGGGCTAGTGCTATGGGAATGTCTTAATCCTTGCACTTTTTAGGGGTAACTAGGGCCCCGTATATTCTAGATTTCATAAAAGATCCTCAAGTAGGCTGAGGACTTTCCTTTTGGCCCTAGCTCTCTTTATGAATCTTTTTTTTACTTCTTTCTATAGTAACAAACACTTCAGACTCATTCCATTTTAGATAGAAGTTAAAGAGTGACAGAGGGAATTGCCAGTAGTCTCTGAGATTTCCTTCGATGGATTCCAAATAGGCTCATCCACTAATGGCTTAGTATGAACTCTGTGTGTTGCAGCATCCAAGACTATGTTACCTTCAGTCACCTTCCACTGGCCCTGTTCCTTTTAACTAGGTCCAAGGGGAGCCTCCTTCATTTTTGGTTTTGTCCTTCCAAAGTCCGAAATATCAAGAGTAAAGGGTGAAAGAGCGGAGAGTCTAGTTGGTCTTGCTCCTTGCACTTTGGGGTTAGGATGCTGGGACTATCCACAAGGACCTCATGTGTAATATCCTGTATTCCTAATTAGTTCTTCGTAGAACCCAGTTGGGAGCCAAGTCTTCGATCATTGAGTTGGTTTCTGGTTAGGTCTCCAATTATAGGAAATTCATATTTCCCTCAAAATTTCATTATCATAATCATCAAAGATTACAATTTCACTGGATTTTAGGAGTGTTTGCGATAGGTCGACTACTATGCAAAATTGCAAAGCTCATTCAATTCATGTCAGCAATATTTTAGTCTTAAAACCTTCTACTAGTGATGCAAAAATATGGGCTAGTCATTAATGTGCCAGGGTCCCTAATCAAGGACTACTCCCAATCTATCTCTCGACAACTTTTGAAGAGGAATTGATCACCTATAGGAAAAATTCTTGCTAAAAAGATGAGATGGCTCAATGAACAACTAAAAAAGCTAGTCTCTTTTCTAAGAAAAACCTAAGCAAGCACTTTTTTAGCTTTACAAACCATTTCACTTTCAGCAGGGAGGTTTCTACAATGATCCTATCACCATTGATGGAGAGGGGACAAAGCTCGAGCCATCTTTATTAAGAGTGTCATTGGTACCCTCCACCACAACTTCTTCCTAAGATGTAAATTTGGGAGCTTTAAACTTTGAACCACTCATAGGCACTGACTTCTGGACAGCCTCCTATGGAGTAAGCCAAGCATTCAAGAGATTAGTTAGGTTAAAGCCTTACTCGCTTATCGAAGGGAGAAGGTTTGGGACTAAGAGTAGAAGAGCTAAACTGGATAAGGAGAGATTTAACTTGAGAGGAGAGAGGGAGGTTGGCTAGGTTAGTAGAGGATGTGAATGGCTCACAATGGCTAGAAGGGTCAAAAGCCATCAACATGAGAGACAGTTCCCCCAATAGGAAGGAAGGGAAGCTAAAACATGGAAAGAGATAAAAGGGAAAGATTAGCAAGGAAAGGGAAGGCTCACCATGAAACCAGTGGAAGAATAGGTGCTGACAACCTAATATAAGGGGAGAGGAGGAGGAGAAGGAGACTACAGAAGTCGACGATTAGGTCAAAAAAGGAAAGAGGGTAAAAACCTAAAAGAGTCTGTCTCTTTAGAATTGCCTCCCAACAAGTGCTTGTTTAAGGTCTTTTAGCTGGACCTTAAAGTTAGAGAATTTTACTTCTCTTCCTTGGTCCAGAATCCATCAACTTTAATTCATTCTTCTTATGAAACAAATGGGCCAAATTGTTAATGATTTTTAAAGAATTCGAAAGAATTAAATCTTTAAACCATTGATCCTTAATGAAACACCAATCATGACTTTGAAAATACCATGGTAAAAAGTCTTGAATTATCATGGTTAGCCCTGAATCGAAAGCATGAACACCAATGAAATCAATATCCTTCAATGCTTTCTCACCTTCAACCTCCATTTCCTTGACAAATTCATCATGAATAAGAACGTTCAAAGCATTATCTTCAATTTGAAATTCATCTTCAACACCAATGAAATCAACATGAAGATAATCCATTTGATCATCCAATGGAAAGGCCAAACACTTCTTCAACTTTAGCAACTTTACTCAACTTCTCCTTATGATCTCTAAAATGAATTGAAAAATCATCATCATCATCATCCGTAGCACAAAATTCTAACTCATATTAAAAAGATGGAGATGGATGAATAGATGTGATCATTTCAATAAATTGTTCTCTCAAATTTGGATACGAACTTTCCAACTCTTGAACTACAGATTGATTTTTTGCTAGTTGCTTATCTAATTAAGATGTACTAAACAAGGGTATTCGCAAGCATCTAATCCTTATGGATATAGAATCCTAGGTTGGTAAGGTTGGACATTTGAATCAACAAATAACCTAGATGAATAATTTTCATTTCCGACGTTTTCCACTCCTTTACTTCCTTCCATCACTTCTCCTTCATTCACTTCCTTCTTTTCATGATCAATTGGTACAGTGATACCCATAACATGCTCTTCAGAGGTAGGTTCAGATATAGAAGGAAGGGGTCGAGGTAACCTCTCATCTAGTATTTGAGCAATCTAACCTACTTGATTCTCCAAATTCTTAATTGAGTCTTCATGGGATTGCATCCTAGACTCATTACTTTGGATATACTTCATCATTATATCTTAAAAATTAAACTAGTCTTTGATCAATTGAAGTAGAGGGAAGTTCAATTTGAGGGTTGACATGGCACTTTTGGTAGTCAAAAATAGGGTAGCTTTCCTTAGAGAATTGATAAGAATCCACTCCTTGCCTAATATAAGAATAATGGTCTTGACTAGGATCAAAGGCAAAAGATGGTCCTATTTGACAATCAGTAGAAGCATGAAAGGAATACAACAAAACTCACAAGTCATAAGACATTGAAACTCACTACTAACAAATTGAGCTTGTAAGTCATCCAATTGCTTATTATGGTCTACCAATTGAGCTTGAAAAATTAGGGTTTCCATAATAACATGAGCTCTAACTGGTTTTTTACGAGAAGGTTCAAAATTAAATTGAAAGTTATTGGATGTCATGTCCTCAATCAATTCAAGTGCTTCACTTGGGGTTTTACTCATCAAAGTTCCTTCATAAGCAACATCTATAAGATTACGAGTGGATGGTATAAGTCCTAAGTAGAAAATATGTACTAGCTCACCAAGACTAAAGTTATGCATCGGACATTCAGTAAGTAGCTCTGAAAATCATTCCAAAGACTCATGTAAACTCTTGCCCTCATATTGTTCAAAAGATGAAATCAAAATTTTCAACTTAGCAATCTTTGACTGGGGAAAAGAATTTAGCTAAAAAGCGATTAGCAAGATCGTCCTAAGTTTAATGGAATTAGGTAGAAAAGTATTTAACCATGTGCGAGTTCTATCTTTCAAAGAAAAAGGAAAGAAGTTGAGTTTAAGAGCATTGTTTGAAATTTTAGAATTTTGATAGAGATCACAGATGTCCAAAAATTTGCATAAATGATCATTTGGATTTTTCGAAAACGAACCACTAAATTGAGAAGACTTAATCATGGAAAGGAGAATATGTGGAATTTTGAAATCATCTGAGTCTATCCTATGTCTATCAATGCTAGACTTAGGACCACTCCTAATTTGCATAACTAATTCCAACATGGTTGGTTCTTTGTGAGGTTGAAAAACCAAGTTCTAATGATGTTTCATTTAAATTAATTTTTAACAATAAACATGCAATCGAGATCAGCATAGGCTAAGAATCAAACTCAAAGAAATAAAAAAACAATCCAAACACAAAAGAAAATAAAAGCAAAAAAACAAGCTGAAAAGACTATATACAGAATGCACATCCTAGAGAAATTGAGATCAATTTCTCTAATATTAACTTCAAAACATTGATTAGTCCTCGGCAACAATATCAAAAATTTGTTGTTTGTTAGTTGAATAGATTAACAATGGGACTTCTTCAAATCAATTTTACTTTGAAAACTAAAATGATACTAAGAAAAATTAACCTTATATGCATTCAAACTCTCCTAAAACATTAAAATGCAAATCCCAAACTGGAAATTGGATTTAAGTACACATAATCATCAATGCATATAAAACATGCATCTTAACCTACATAATTTGATGGATCTACAAATATAAGCTGAAATAAGTAGTTTAAAAGTTACAAAACATGTTTAGAAAGCTTCTGGACAAGTCTTGAAATTCTTAACTTGATCTGGACATCAACATAGCTTCAAAATCCACAAGATCTTGCAAGAAATTCAAAGAACATTCAAGAATATGCACATAAGAATATGAAATTTGATTAATCCAAAATACATGAGAATATAAGTAATGATATGAGTTGGAAAATCCCCTATGGTAGTTTAGAAACTCAGATATATGTCTTAATAATGTTCTCCAACAAACAACAACTTAAAATACACTCTAAAACTAGAATTACAAGTGTTTGAAGCCTAAAATATCTAAGAAAACTAAGAGAGAAGCAAGAGCTTCTCTATCTAGGAGTTAGATCTGAAATCTACAAATTAGATGCATGTTTCTGTGTGTTTCTTAGTTGTATGCAGACTCTGGAGACTCCCCACATGTGTTAGGAGATAAGGGAATTAATTGAAGACATGTTAGAGCTGGCAACTTGGAGATTTGGAGCCAAAATTGTTGACTATGGTAATCAACAGCACCTTGCCTCTCATTAACGGTACCCTGAGAGGGGGCCGTTAATGGTGGAATGTAGCAACCTTAAACACCCCCTGTTCTTCAATCAATGACACCCTGGTAGAGGGCCGTTAATGGACAAAACCAAGAGAAATTCTTAATGTTTTTGCTCCAATCCTCATCATTAAGCTCCATTCTACAAATTAAACATAATGAGACATAAATTTAACAATTAAATACTGAATTAGGGGTCATAATTCAACAAATTAACCACTAAAACTCTATCAATTTGACCCCTAACAGTGCCGTATAGCCCTGTTTCTAGCAAAAGCAATACAAGGGTCTAAAACCCACCGTATTGGTCCCAACATCATAACAACTAATTTCTTTTTCGAGTTTTCAATGGTATTTTGATCCTAAACAAGTTATCCAACGACTCTATCATCTTCCTAACATTATATAATGATTTATAAACATTTTTGTCAACTTTACAAGCTTTAAGAAATGAATTGAAAGATCAAATAATCTCAAACACCAAAGCTACCTATATTAACTTTGATTTTTATGTTTCAAATCAGTTTGTATGCAACAAACTTTGTCTTTTCAGTTAGTTTAGATATATACAAAGCTCAAAAAGCTTTCATTCGAATCTTTGGTTCATTATTTTGTTAGATTCAAGCTTTCAAAGTCTCAACACCAAAACTATCTCTGTTTTAGTTGAAATTCTATGAACTTCTGTGTTTTTCAATTTTGAGCTTGCAAAACCATTTTTGTTGACTTAAAATTATCATACAATTTTTCTTAAGGTCTTAATAGTGTATCAAAGCTTTTACTTTAAATTTTAAGCATTCATAATGTTTGTTTTAGCTCAAAGAACACAGGTTACTCAAATCTGTCAAGTTTTTTTTATAGCTTCTTGTTCAATTTGATTTGGAATTAAACTTATTTTTGGTGCTGCACATTCGATGTTTTCAGTTTGCTTAAGGTCTTAGGAGGTTGTTAGTATTTTTTTATTTTAAGTCATCATACTGGTTGCTTAAGTCTTATTTTATAGGTCACACAAAAGTTATCTAGGTTTGACATTTTATGCTTTAGTCTTGGGTTAATCTGCTTGTTTGATGCTTTTAAAATTGTGTTTGCTTCTACGATTTGTTGTTAACATATAGATTAAGGTCGTATTAGGTTTATAGCAATCAATTTGCATCATTTAATTGATCAAATTTGTAAATATCTAGGATGAAACATATAGAGTACATGTTTTGACATCTTGTATTCATATAGATTGAATTAGACTATTATGGCATTAATTGTGTTTTTGCTGAATAAACTTATTTGTTGATGATCTATGGACGTGTTAAAAGACCTACCAAGTTATTTAATTGGCTCTAGAATTATTATAATTGATTTAATTACATGAGCATTAGAGAAATACCATAGAAGGTTTGTATTAGTTACTTTGATTTGTGTTTATTATTAATTGGATTAGAAGTTGCTATTTGCCTTTAAAATAGATTGGATAGGTTTATCTTCACCTATGATAAAGCATATTTGAATTGAGTTATTCAACAATCATGAATTTGATTGATTTATGCCTTCTATGTGCATTAGATACTGCACAAGGCATTGACATTACATTTGTTGCATTTGAGCCCTTATCTTGCATTGTTATTTTATCAAGGTTTGATAAGATATACAAGCTTAAGTAGAGGCTTTAATAGCCTAAGTTTTGAGTTTGTTTTAAAGGCTATCTTTGTGGGATAAAAATTGTTCAAATTGATAGTAATGTAAATGTTACTCTTCACCCATTGAAAAGTAAGATTTGTGTATAGGTTCCTCTTTACTTTAGAACAGGATTGTGATAACAAGATTGTGACATGTTCCTCTTGACCTTAGAATAAGATTGTGTTGGGTTACTCTTCACCCTAAAGTGAGATTGAATAGGTTCCTCTTAACCTTATAATTAAAATTATTGTAAACGTTCCTGTTGGCCTTAAATCAGGATTATTGTAAGGGTTACTCTTCACCCAATTAAAGTAAGAATAATTTTTTAAAGAATTTCCAACAAGTAATTAGAGAGAAAGGACATATCTATCTTTATGGTAAGCAAACATGTATAAATCTTGTTATTTTTTATGGTAGGCAAACCTCTATAAATCTTGGTGTTTTTTTATGGTAGGCAAACCTCTATAAATCTTGGTGTTTTTTTATGGTAGGCAAACCTCTATAAATCTTGGTGTTCTTCCTTTCCCTTCTCTCTTTATATTTATCCATTTATGTTTGATTTATTACTAATTGAATTTTTTAAATTTTGGCATAAAATTTGGCATATCATTTAGGATAAATTTTGGTTAGAGAATTCATTTAATTGAAATTGGCCTAAGGTGTCTGAAGTGTTTTAATTTGTAAAAAAAAAATTTAAACACCAATTGACCCCCCTTGGCGCCATAAGGCTTACAAAAATTCTTAAGAATTTGTATCTTATGAGTTGTATTCAACCTAATATTTAGAATATTAAATGAATTAATAAGTGTTAATTGAATCTGATCCTTATATTGTAAG
>JAOXYD010065269.1:0-12816 GCA_028565735.1 Pinacopodium congolense | reverse complement strand
ACACTTATTACATCTAGAATAAGGGAGATTCAATCCAGTAAGGGCATCAATGACTAATTCCTCGACGAATACTTGATGTTAGTAAATAATCTTTTTTCCCATGGTTTACTGATATAGTGAAATATATCACAGGTGTATTCTTCCTCCTGACTTATCTTATCAATAAAAGAAGATATTTTTTTAAAGTGTACTCATTATCTTTGGGATGAGCCAATGTTATATAGGACATGTGTTGATGGTTTGATTTATAGGTTTGTTCCTGATGATGGAATGCTTGAAATTCTAATGTAATGTCACAATTTATCCTATACAGGTCATTACAATAAGACGGTAGCTTGCGTGTTAGATTGTGGTTTCTTTTGGATTAGGTTATTCAAGGATGTACATGAGTATGTCAACAATTGTAATCGATGTCAATGAGTGGGAAACATTTTAAAGCGAGATGAAATGTTACTCTCTAAAATTTTTGAAGTAAAGGTTTTTGATGTATAGGGGATCGATTTCATGGGATCATTTACATCCTAACTCGATAACACTTATATCTTAGTAGGTGTGGATTATGTCTCTCAATGGAAAAAAGTGATGGCTACTCCAACCAATGATGGCAAGCTAGTGTAGAAGTTCATAAAATGGTTATTCAATAGGTTTGGAGTACCAAAGGCAATCCTCAGTGACAAAGGAACACATTTTTACAACAAGCCCTTTGAAACCATGCTGAAGAGATAGGGAGTTTATAATAGAGTAGCCACACCTTACCATCCTTAAATAAGCAACCAAGTTGAAGTAGTGAAAAAAGAGATGAAGCAAATTCTAGAGAAGACAGTGAATGGTTCGAGGAAAGATTGAGCACTGAAGCTTGATGATATGCTATAGGCATATTGAACTACATTTAAGACATCAATAGGTGCCACTCTCTTTCATCTTGTATATGGGAAAGCTTGCCACTTACCCATGGAACTAGAGCATTAAGCATATTGGGCTACCAAATTTTTAAACTTCGATGGAAAAGCAACTAGTGATAAAATACTATTACAATTTAATGAAATGGAGGAATTGTGATCTGATGCTTATAAGAATGCCAAACAATGTAAAGAGCTAGTGAAGAAGTGGCATGACTCTTACATTAAAAGAAGGAATTCAAGATTGGTGACAAGGTATTGTTAATAAACTCTCAACCTTGCTTATTTCTAGGAAAGATTAAGTCTCATTAGAGTGGTACATTTAAATCATTTAAGTGTTCAAGCATGGAGCATTAGAATTAGAGAACGAAAGGGCGAACATTTATAGTGAATGGTCAAAGATGCAGGCCATACTTTAGAGGCATATTTTCATATGAAAGGGAAGTGATATCTTTCCTTTCCCTTGTTTGATCTTGTGCAATTGAGATTGATCATGCTAATGACCTTAACTTTAGTATGTTTTATTCGTGGTTAGATTCATTTATGAGTTATATGTGTTTAATTGAGGTTGGATTATGTTTTCATTAAAAGTTATTGAAGTTAATTAATTTTTTGATGGTTTGGTGTTTGCTTGTAGGTTTGGGATGCTTTGGAAGCTTAAAAAAGAAATAATAATAATAAATAAAATAAAATAATAAAATACTAAATAAATAAACAAATAGAAAATATCAAAAGAGGCGATGTTATCATTATAGTGATAGTAGGCATGTGGCAGCTTCTGTCACTATAGGAACAGTGTCACTATAGCGACAGAAGGTCCACAGGACAACAATAAAGGGACTCACCATGCCCAAGTCACTATAGCAACCTAGCCTTTTAAAAAGTGATGCCCCTTTTTAGTTTTTTTTGTCAAAAACCTAACTGTAATATTTCTTTTTGTTGTCTTTTCATATAGGCTAATCCCTTCCCCTCATCTCTTTATTTTTAGCCACCTTTCACCCAAATCATCCACTTTTATTCAAAATTTTCATCAATCTTTCATAAATCTTAAATTTTCACTTTTTTTCATCCAAAATCACACCTTCTCCATTATTTCTCATTGTTCTCATCTTATTCTCATCTTACTCTATCTCTCTTGTTCCTTTTGTAGGTTTTGAAGATTGCCCATCACCGTGCCACCAAAATGAAAGCAAGCTACAAGTAAAACTCAATCCAAAGGGAAGGAAGTGATTTTTGAACAAGATACATAAGATTTGGCTTAAGAATTTAGTGCCACCTTTCCAATATTTTGTCAAGAGGAAGGCATGGGTCATATCATAACTACTATTGCCCAATTTTATAATGTCATTTACAATTTTTTGAGATCATGCATGCCATTTCAATGGCACTCCATGATACCCATACTAGAGCTACTATACAATAAAAGAAAACATCAGGGCCATCCTCTTCTCGCTTATCTCAAGGTGATAATGATACCACTTCAGATGATTTTGTTGAAGAAGGTGAAGGGTGGGAAACAGTTTTAACCATCTTGGAAGATAATCATAAGACATTAGAGAGATGTATGGATTCCATGTATGAGAAGATAACACGTGTGGTAGGGAAAATGCGCAAATAGAGTGACAATAATGCTATCAAATTAAGAAGCTTTTCAAATTTCTTGAATTGCAAGGACTCCAAGTGCCATCACGTATCCCTTTTCCACCGTAATTATCATAAGTTTTGTTGCCCGTAATATTTTTTGTTTTGTTTCTCTTTTTGTGTTTCATTTTTATATGCCTTATTTATGTTATTTTTCCGTTATCTACACTGTGGACAATGTGTGGTTTAAGTATGGGGAAGGGGCTTTACATTTTTCATATATTTTTCTATTATGATCATCCATTAATAGGTTTTAGGCTTAGTTAAATTAGGTGTACTTATGTTTTGTCATGCATTCTAGCATATAGTTTAAGTGTGTCAATGATATAAGATTAAAAGAAATATTCTTGCCTTTGAACAAGAGTAGTTAAGTGTGAAGAATTATTTATCTTATGAAATTCATAACTTGAATGTATTTCCATTGAATGTGCACCTTAATTAAGATAGTCTTGATCTATTCTTTCATTATTGACACTTGTCGACTCCATTTATAGTAAATTAGACTTAATTCGATAGACATCACTAGTGATTTTCATAAGAATGAGTTGATTCGGAAGAAAGGATATAGTATATAAATGAAGTAAGGGAACTAATGACATATTCAATATATCATTCCCATTCCGTTGGCCTTAGTGAAAACTAGGTTAAGAATAGAGCTAGTAGCAAATTGTGATTCGTAATATAGTTGAGTAACTGAAGGACATTCACGAAAAAAAATATGTCCTCAAGTTGAAAGGATAGAATGACAGTTTAACTAAGCTTAAAAGAACGAACCTAGTTGAGTAACCAGGGGACATTCACAACAAAGTGTTTGCCTTTGTGTCAAAAGATTGAGCAATCATTCAAAGTAATGGTAAAAACGGTGTATAAACCTATGGATCTTCTTTTGATTATCATGAAATTTTCATGAGTGGTTGCTTAGCGATAAACTATCTTTCACATGGTAATATCATCAATGCATGCTTATAAGTGTCATAGTTATGAAAATAGGTTATTAATATCTTACTTAAGATGCATCTTCCATATAAAGACACTCAAAATATGAGTTTCATAACATAAATAACTTGTATTTTCTCAAATGGTTTATGTTTTAGTGCAAGCGAATTTCAATAGTCTTATTTCATTGTTACATTTTCATCATTCTCACATTCATAGTGTTATTGCATTCATTTAGATGCTTTATCATTGTTTGATTGTATAACTTGTCTTCTTTGCTTGTGTTTAAGTTTTGCTTAGGGAAAAGAAAAATTTTAAGTGTGGGTATGTTGATAGGTTCGGATTAGAGTTTATTTATATAGTGGTTTAGTGTGTTAGTATGCATGTTTAAGAAGAAAATTACATGTTTAAGACTTAGTTTGATGTTGTTATAATGCCTTTGTTAATGTTTAAGTGTTTTAGTATGATGTTTGTTAATTTTAGGCAAGAATTCTAACTTATTTTTATGAATGTCTAATATAAATTCAAGTGGAATTAAGTTAAGAGGCTAAGAGGAGAAAAAGGAGTTTAGGTGCAAAACCCAAGTTGCTATAGTGATAAAGTTCCCATAACAAAAAAATAAGTGATCAAGCCCAAGTTGCAATTGTGCTTGTAAGTATTTCAATTAGGATTACTTGATTAGATCTCAAGAGAGGGTAATCAAACTATTGGATATTTAAGATCAAACATAATTAAATCAATAAGTTAAAAGGAGGATAAACAAGGATAGAATAACCCTTGAATTTCCATCATTGAGTAACGTCATTGTTTTACTTGCTTTTGCGGTTTAATTCATTGAATTTTTTAGTTTTGTTTAATTTTAGTTTACCTTAAGCACAATGTAATTCAGTTTTTTAGGTGTTTTTATTCAATCCTTGTGAGATCGATATCTATTATATTATAAGTAGAGACCTATATACTTGCAGTATAGAAAAAATTAGCAAAGAAAACTCATATAAAAAACATGCAAATCATTCTAATGCAATTCAATAGCATGTGATTTTTATTCTCCATTATATCTTAACTTTATTTATTTTTTAATTTCTTTAAACAAGTGCATTTTACACTCTATCTTGTCCTAGTAAGTGCATTTTATGCTCTATTTTGCCTTTTTCAAACACTTTTATACTTTAAATTAACTTAAACTCAATTTAATCAATTTCAAACAATTCAAATCATTAAATTTTTACCCCAACTTTGTTAAATTGGAAACCCTTATTCATATTTAAATAAAATCATATGAACTTTTATCAAAATTTGATAAGCATGCATAACTATTATACATAATCATGCCAAAATTAGATAAATTCATAATCAATCATCTATCAACACCAACCATACTAGCTTTCATCAATTAAATAAAACACATTATTTAACATTTGATTAGCCATTTCGAAAAAAATTTCATGAAATGTCAAATAAATTATCATTTAGATTCACAATAACATCATGTGTGATAAGAATTGAATCCTAGTTCCCTCATCCACACTTAAGATGAACATTATCTCTATTGTTTAAAAATCAAATAAACAAAGTATAAGAGATATAGGAATAAACTCCTTTGAAATGGATATGTCATATTTTATCCTTTTTATATGAGATAGTTATAATGTGTATATCTTTATTGATTAATTATACTCAATATTATCTAATCAATTAGACTCTTGATAACTTTTTTTATGAAGTTTAAGTAATTATGCATTAAAGGGATCAAAATTTTCAAAAAGAAGCAACTATGAAGTCACATTCCATATGCATAACCTACTTAAACAACTATGCCATTATGTTCTATTAAAGGCCATTATTGTGCTGTTGAATGGAATATAAAAGCATTATGCATCATAATAATGACACTATTGTGGTTCATATGATAGGAGCCATTATAACTCAGTATTGTGATATAAATAAGGGTTTTGAAACATATCACTAAATTTTATCTTCCGACTCATCATGCTAAGGTTTCCTAACCCTAAGGACATTAAACAAGGTTTGGGAGGTTTAATTCAAAATGTTTTGATATATTATTCCAACCACCATCATCAATAAATCTTGAGTTAATGTTTTGAGAACCAAAGGTTAGAGACAAGCTAGTTCCTTATGTAGGAGCTTCAATGCCATCAAAGGAAATTGGATTGGGTGGTTAGGAGTAGAAGGTCCTAGAGAAAGAGTTACTTTTATCATGAAAATTCCTTTTTCTACTATGATTTCTTCTAGTTGTATTCATTATACCATTACATTCAATGTCTAATTGTTTTTGAATTTTAAGGTGTGGTTGGTTTAAATGACTTATGATTCTAAACATTTTTCACTTTGAATTTTTCATTTGAATTGGTTTAAATGACTTATGATTCTAAACATTCTAAACATTACTATCGAACTAGTAATATAATGGAGTTTTCTTAAGACCCCAAGTGTTAGTCCCACAAGGATATTCTACAATTACTATGTCAATTAGTTTACAATTATCTAGGAAATTCTAAATGATTAATTAAAAAGCCAGAAAATGCTAATTTAACTTAAGTTGCTTCAAATAATGTAAAATGACTTCTAAATTGTTTTCAAACATTACTTGAAATTACTAATTTGTAAAAATTAGCTAAGAATTAGGTTTTTAATGAATTATTTGATCAATTAATATTTTTATGGTTTGATTTAGAGTATCTTCAAATTTTCAAAACAAAGCTATGTTTAAAACTATGCCTTTTCATTATTAGTCCTAATTTGAAGATTAGTCATGCATTAAGTTAAGTTAATAAGCCTTAAGATTAGGAAGTTAACTTATAGACTTTTAATCTTAGAACTCAAACTCTCACAAAAAATCAAGGTTTGATCATGCAATTATTAATTTGTGATGTTTATTGATTTTTTTTTGACAACCTAAGTTGATTTCTCAATTCCTAGAATATCTTGTAATCTTTCTTAAGTGGCTAACTTTAAAACATATTTTTTAGACCTTTAATAAACAAAAATCAATCCCCTAAACATCACTAAAAGCTAACTTAATTCATTTTCACACCAAACCTTAGCTAAAATTGATCAATCACACATATTAACCAAGGCATATAAAACATGCATCTTTAATAACATACTTTGATTAATCACGAGTACAAGAGATAAATAATGAGTTTAGAGTTTAAAGAACACTTATGAGAGCTCCTGAATGGATGGGTTCTGTGATGTGATCTTAACTCCAACAGATGTCAAATTGTCAATCAAACCTCAAGAAAACCAAAGAATAAGAAGACATATAAAGCACAATACTTTGATTAATCATAAAAAATCACGAGCGTAGCATAAGTAATCTGAGTTAGAAAAACCCTTTAAAATGATTTCCAGGTTTAAATCAATTTCTTAAGAGAAGCTACAATGTTTGGCAAATCAGAAAGCAACTTAGAAGCAAAGTTAGAAGTGTTGAAGCCTAAGAATAATAAGAATTCTAAAGAGCGAAGTTAGAGAAAAACTTAAGAACTTTAGATCTGATCTCTCCCCATAATGGCTTTTATTCTATGTTTTTAACCTCTTTTGCAGCTTTTAGACCTCCCACTTAGTCCTTAATAGACAAAGGAATTAATTGGATTCAATCTTGGAGATTTGGTGGATTTGTCTTGTCTGGCGCCTAATACGGTGGGTTAACTCGAACCTATACAGTGCGTGAACAACTGTCATATAATTCCTATAACTTGACACTTTTATATGGGTTCCTGAGAATTCTATATGGGTGTCTCCAAACCCATACAGAGCTTCTAGAGAGTGCTTCAATTGCTACATTTTTGCATAATTCTCCACTTAATCACCAAGTCTTGCAAATTAAACAATTCCAATCAAAATTAAACGTGTAAACATAAAATTAGGGGTCAAAACATAACAATTATCCAATAAACACAATCAATCTAACCCCTATTAATTCCTCAACACTTAAGCATTTGCTTTTCCTAACATAACTCAGTCACTCCATTTTCTCAAAATAGTATATAATCACAGGAAAATTAATCCAGGATTAATAATATAATTGTTGAAAATGTTTTTTTAATGTTTCAAAAATAATGACTCATCGAAATGTTACATAATCATTTAACCAAATCAAATTTCAAATTTATTTAAATCATTTCATTCTTTTTCAATCTTTAACCTAAATAAAAAAAATCAATTCCATATGTAAAAGGCAAATATACTGAGTTTAATGCATTAACGTTTAAACACTTTCACATCCTTTATTTGTCAAAGACATAATTTAATTTAATATGTGAGATTTTAAAGTTTGGTTGAGAAGTCACTCAATCTTTTAATATAAAGGTGAATATTTTGTCATAAATAACCATTGGTTAATCAATTGAGTCACCTCACATCAGCGAATTACTAACACCATTCAATAACTTCTAATTTATAAGTTTTTATATAGTTAAAAGTTAGTTGAGTGAATTTTTGCTCACTTATTTATTTATTATTTTTAGTTTTCAGGTTAATTCCATTTCTTTTTCATTTTTCTCTTTGAATGATAAAAGTTTCTTAAAAGAAGATACAAAATAACTTAGTAAGTTACATTTTATATATGGAATATTATTCTAATCATTAGGTAACTGCTATCAAAATTATGAAATAATTTAAGAGCATTTAGTCATTAACAATAAAAACTAATCATATAACATTTCAAACTGTCAAAATGATTGAATTCAAAAGAAGACATGTTCAATAATAAGCACCGAAATTGAAAAAAAGTTTTCCACAAATTATAAACTATTAAGGAAAATTGATAAATGATATGCTATAAGATAGCAAAAGCTCAAGTGTGACAAATTGCAAAATCCCCCTCCCACTTAAATAACACAGTGTCCTCACTACTTATAACAATAATAAAGCATAAAAGTGAAAGGGATAAAATATAAGAATGCACTCATTTTATCCAGTTGAAAAACATTAATCCATGGAAGTGCATAGGGAAGAAATTGAATAATGACAAGCAATCAAAGCACCAAATTGAATAGAGACCAAAATAATGCTCCAGTATCATAAATATGTCACCATATGTACATCCAAGGAGCAACAATGCCATCGAAAATAAATAAACAAATCTAAAATGTAATAGAAAAACAAGATAATGAAAACATATAGAAAAGAAATAAAAAACATAAGAATCTTGAAAAAAATGGAAGAACAATTTAAAAGCAATTAAGAACTGGATCTGTCCAAATCTTAAGTTTGTTAATCCTCCTCAAATCACTCTAAATGTAAATCCATATGATCAAGATCCTCAAGAACCTCCATAAGAAACTATAAGATCTCATAATGGAAGTGCGTCTCCATCCTTAAAAATATAGTAACAAGGTTAGACTAAGGAATATCCACTATAGGAGGAGCCTCAAAAGTTGGTTAAGCTAGTTGCAATGGAAGAAACCTCATCCATCATCTCCTTAAATGCTATAAAAGGGACATCATGAATAGGTAGATCAAGTCTCTCACCCTCCTGTAATCTATGCTACTGGTCCTTTAACTAAAAATTTCCACAGATTAAGTGTAGTAATGTTGATCTGAGTTCGTTGTACTCAATCCCCGACTACCTCGTCATCAAGTGGAACTCCTGCTACTTGGAAAATCATAGTTAAAAGGTAGGGAAAGTAGAAATTCTTACTCTCCTTCTTCATCTTCACCACATCACACATGGAAGTAATAATGTACCTAGCCAAAGGTAAACTGCTAATCACATTGAATCCATGCAACATCTTATATAAAATATAAGTATCACCAAAACGCACCTCATTTAATCCATTTACTCTAGGTATCATATTAGCCCTTAAAAATGCCACAATGCGCTCTTGAACTCCTAAAGTAGTAATGGTAAAAGTTAGAAAGGTATTTCTAATAAACCCTAAGGTATCTCAAGCAGTGGTAAATGAAAAGCTAAGATAAGATGAAACTGAATCTTTATGAACTAGATCATGATCTTTTACATAGACATCCCCTCATCTAGGACTCCTAATAAAGTTAAAAGAAAGGCATGAGTAAGATGAATAGGTGTACTTAGAACAAAAATCCTAATCTCAATGATATCCACCACGTCCTTTTCTTCGATGTTTGCGAAAAACTCACGAATCAAATTTGGATATAATGGCCCAGTAAATGGAAGGACTAGCCCTAGCCCAATGCTCAAAATGCACTTGATACATCAAACTCTATCTGTAAATCTAAATGGATTAACCACTCGATGATGAACTCATTGGTCCTATGAGGATGGAACTAATCTAAGTTTTCCTTAGTACTAATCCTATTAGGATCGAAGGCTGGTCCTTTTCAAAAGGACAAGTCAATTTTTCCTAAGCATCATCTAATTCAAATTTGTTCAATAAACACTCCTAAAGGAGTTAAAAATGTTTAGAAAATGGTTATTTCTTCCAATTACCTTTGCTAACATATTCCTCTCACTAGAATATTCTTCAAATTTTGACGATAGATTTAGGCTACAAAATTGGTATCATTAAAAATCTAATGAAATTTAGAACACAATGATACCAAAATTTAAGCAAATTGATTCTTAAAATACTTGAAAAAATGAAAAAAAAAAAGCTTTAGAGATGAGCAATGAAGAACTAAAGGCCCAAATGATTTTTAATCCATTCTATGGAGTTTTTGAATGATTTAAAGCTAGAAACTAGTCAAGAATGAAAAATGTGACAAACTTATACCAAAAACACATGATTTGGTCAAGAAATGAGCAATTTTTGAGGATTTGAATGAAAAACGATGAGAGAGATGAACAACAGCGAAAGGAGGAGGAGGAAGAAGAAGAAGAAGACATCATGGTTTTCCAAAACACTATCACCTTTCTACTTTCTACAAAGTTATATGGTGGTTAAGAAGAGTTACACGATAGTTAGAGACTGTCATAATAGGTCACCATATTGCTCTCTAAAAGGTAGATTTATACACAGGTTAAACAGAGATATACAGTTGTCAACATAAATCATTGTATATGTTTTTTTAACTAATTTTAATTGAATTTCAACCATAAAACTTCATCAAAATCTTCCTAAATTAACTAAAACTTCATTAAAATCTTCTTAACTTAAGTCCCAATAAAATTAAGAAGATTATTCATTAAATTGCTTTAGAATTGAAATTTTAAACACTAAAAAATAAATCAATCATACCAAAATAATGGATAAACTAAGGAAATCACACCAAACTTGAATAAAACACTTAAAATGCTTCATAACACTAAATTAAGGTCCCTCAATACAAAATAAAAGCAAGACATGCATAATAACTAACTAATGAAGAGAATTACTCATTTAATAAGGATTGAAAAGCAATAGAGTCTCATCATACTCCTTAACTGAACTAGGAACGTACAATTTTACTCTTTGCCCATTCACTTTGAAAGTCGAGTAACCATTAGTTACTTCAATTGTTCTAAAGAGATAAATTTGGTCACATTATACAGGTCTGTCCATCTCGATCTCAATTTTCTTAGAATCAACTTCAATCTTGAATTGTAAACCAAGACCTTGTCACCAACTTTGATCTCTCTCTAAATGATATAATTATCATGCCATCTCACTCATTGTATAATTTAGAGTTTTCATAAGCATCAAGAAAGAACTCATCTAACTCATTTAATTGCAAAAGCCTTTTTGCACCCACATTCCTCGATTCAAGTTCAAGAAGTTGATGGCCCAATATATACAATGTTCCAAGTTAATAGGTAAATGATAAGCTTTTTCTTAAACTAACTTATATGGAGACATTCCTATAGGCATTTTAAAAGCAGTTTGATAAGCCCACAAAACATCATCCAACTTCAACGACCAATCCTTTCTCTAAGGGCTAACAATCTTTTCTAGAATTATATTAATTTCTTGATTTAAAGTCTCAACCTAACCACTAATATGAGAATGATAAGGTGTAGCAATTTTATATGTAATACCATATTTAGTCAAGAGGGAATCAAATTATTTGTTGCAAAAATGCATTCTCCCATCACTTATAATTGCTCTTGGTGTCCCAAATCTTATGAAAATGTTCTTCTTTAAAAATTAAACTATAACTATTACATCATTAGTTGGAAGCCTAACTGTTTCAACCCATTTACTCACGTAATCCACAGCTACCAAAATGTATTTGTTAGAGCATGACATAGGGAAAGATCCCATGAATTCAATACCTCGAACATCAAAAATTTTACATACCAAAATGTTATTTAGTGGCATTTCATGTCTATGAGAGATATTTCCAACCCTTAGGCAATTGTCACAAAACTTGACATATTTTAATGCTTCCTTAAACAAGGTAAGCCATTAGAAGCTGCATTTCAACACCTTATATATAGTTCTAGTATAACTAAATTATCCTCCAGTCTCTCGAGAATGACAATGACTTAAAATAGAGGGCACTTCCTCTATAAGTATACATCTCTTAATAATTCTATCAGAACAGTTCTTGTACAAGAAATGATCACACCAAAGATATCTCTTAATCTCTGAAAAGAATTTCTTCTTATGTTAGTATGAAAAATTAGAAAATAGAACATTACCAGTTAGATAACTCATAATATCCACATTCCAAAGTAAGGTAAGAATAGCTAGTAAATGTTCTTCAGAAAATACCTCATGAATGTGTAGGTTTTCTCCTTGCCCTATCACTTCCTTGCTTAGATGAGACAAATGATTAGCCACGAAATTTTCTTTTCCTTTCTTATCTTTGATTTCAATGTCGAACTCCTATAAAAAGAGAACCTATCTAACCAATCGTGGCATGAAATTTGATTTGTTCATTAAATACTTAAGAGCAGAATGGTCCATATAAACTATGAACTTTGAATATACCAAATAAGATTGAAATTTATTATTGCGTTGGTTAGTTGACTTTAAAATGACGGGTGATTTTAAAATAATTTTACTTTAAAAACTAACAGACTTTTAAGGTAAGTGCACCTATCGTAAAAGTAATAAAGTGTAGTAATATTTCAGACTCTAAGTGTCGATCCCATAAGGAAAAAATTACTTAATTAACAGGTTGATCATATTATAATTATTTAGGAAAAATCTAGAGAATTGATTAAAATTGGAAAAAGGCTTAAAATTGACTACTTGGGCTTAAATACTTTAAAAATGATTTTGATTGCTTCTGCAAAATTCTAAAAATTACCAAATGTGTAAATTAGCTATGGATTAGATGATTGATGATTTAATTGAGTTTGAAAACAAGTTTAAAACCTGATTAAAGTCTTTCATAAAATCAAAACAAAGCTATGGTTAAGACTTTGTTTTTTCTCCATTTAATCTTGTCTAAAGTTTGGTTATGCTTTAAA
>JAOXYD010065258.1:0-12816 GCA_028565735.1 Pinacopodium congolense | reverse complement strand
AACTGATGCTTAAAATGTCTGGGAGAGGCCCCTTTATATAGGGATTGAGCAGCTGCAAGTGGAGGAAGAAGCCAAGTCGCAAACATTGAAGATTTGGGTCAAAAATGGCTGCTGCACGTGCTACAACGGCACCCCACTGAAATAAAACGGCACCCAGTTTATCTACAACGACACCCTGTTCATCCTACTATCAAACTGTAAATTTTGGCCCCTTAAACGGTGGTCTACAATAGTACAACGGCACCCTACATAGGAGGCCGTTTTAGGTTGACTTTTAAGTTGACTTTTTACACAACTTTCATATTTTGACTCCAACCTACCTTCATGTTTAAGCTCCCTAAAGTAAACAAAACATAATAACATATAAATAGAACATTTAAGCACTAAAATAAAGTTAAATTAACATCAAATAACATCTAATAATACTACAAATTTAACCCCTAACATTAACTAAGCATTTAAAGCTCACAATTAAAATTATATCTCATAAATAAATAAAAAACGTGAATGTGTTTGAAAGTAAAAGCATGTTACATTGTGTACATTTTTTTTATACATGGAATTGAATTTTATGAACTAGGTTGAAGTTTGAAGAAGCACGAAGTAAATTGAATTAACTTGCAAATTGATATGAATAATTAGTTGCGTGGAACCTTGATGATCCTTTAAGATTGAATGACTAATGGAGAACTTTCAATAGTTATGTTTGATGAGATTAGTTAATTTCCTGTTATTATTTTCTACTTAAGACTAAATGATGAATTAATTGGCTTGAGGACAAGCAAACACTTAAGGATGGGGGAATTTGATAATGTGTAAAATATATATGTATATTTATGTGTTATGTCTCAAGCAAACACTTACGTATAGGGGAATTTGACGTTTTATGTGAATTTTAAGCATTATTTATTGAATTAAACTCCTAATGACTTGTTTTTATGATGTTTAGGTACAAGAGGCTTTGAAAAGATCAAAATCACAAAAGGAGAAATTTATGGAGTGAATTCTATAAGTAAAATGGTTTTGAAAAATGACACCATTATGGATCTTATGAAGGCCACCATTGTGGCACATGATAGAAGATAGAACCAAAACATAAAATATCACCATTATAGCCTAAGACACAGTCATTGTGGTTTTGGAGAAAGATAGTAGATGAATAGCCCTTATAAAGAGTACCATTGTGCTTCCTGTGACGTGTCATTTTAGTCCCTAAATAGTAGTAGGAGAATGAAGAATTTCAGCTAAAAAAAGGAAACAAACACACTTATTTGACATATTACGGTATCTTAACCCTAATACTCTTTAAGAAATATATAAGGATACAAGTTTATTAAGAAGGAGCACTCTTTGGGGCTCCTCTCTTTTATGTCCAAGATTTACATTAAGAATTGATAACTAAGGCTTGAAGAGCAAGAGATTCCATTGGGATTGAGCTTCAAGGAAAAGAAGATACTTGGATTAATGGACAAAGAGAGGAGAGTCTTGAAGGAGAAGAGGGCAATAATTGTTATAAGCAATATTTTTCTCTACTCTTGAATGCTCTTTCTATTTTTTTCATTGTTTCTTTTAATTTAATTATTTTTTATTTATATAAGAATACTTAAATTTTTATTTTGTACAAGATTGTCAGTTTACATTTGATTTAATTCAATTACTAAAAATAAAATTATGAATACTTAAAATTTTATTTTGTACAAGATTGTCAGTTTACATTTGATTTAATTTAATTACTAAAAAAATTATCTGTATTTATAATTGCATGATTAGATATTGTGGCAATAGTTAATTGAATTAGATTTCATGATTTGTCTTACTGAAGGAAAGATTCGAAAATATTCTAGTTAAATACTATAACAAATTAGATTAAATCTTCAACATCTTAGGACATTCCATTTCATTATTAGTTATTACCTTAGTTTAATTCATTTTTAATTTTTTAATCTATAAATTGTTAATTGTTAGGTTAAAAAATAATTCAAAGTTTAGACTAGTACTTACTAAAAATTCTCATGAGAATGGTACTCAACTCATCGATATACTAAAGAAACAATAGATGTACTTGCCTATAGTTTTATGGCATAGAAGTAGGTTGTTTTAAAAGTAGAACTTAGTATACACACATCAAACTATTATAAAATTAGTTTGCATCTCTCTCTTCTATAACCTCTTTATTTTTTATGTTTATTTTGATTTAAATCATATTATTATATTTGATTATATTGTCTCAAATTTTGCATTTTATATGGTAAACTTTTACAATTAGACAAAGTCTTAGAAAATTTTTGAGTTATCTAATTCATCCTCCTTATATGTCTTATAAAGGTTAAAGTTTAGTTTTAACATCAATTTATCAAACACCTTAGAGGTGTACTTTTGTTAAACACCTTCTGTGCAATATATAACTTGTTAATTGGGGATAGATGAATATGAAACATAACAAATATTAAAATGTTTACTTTTATTTATGCAAGGAAGATGAATTATAGTGTGTTAGGGCTACCATAGTTTAGATGTTTGCTACATATATTGCATAAAACTGTGTCAAGTCTATGTAAAGCAACTGTTAGAGAGACTATTAGACACTAATCGATATAATGAATGGAGAGACTATTAGACATTAATCGACATTACGAACATAATTAAATTAATTTTCATCTAATTATTATCAAGATAATTATTATTGCTTGGCTCAACCATAGAGTTAGGGTGATTTCAAACTCTTCAAAATCTTTGTATTGCACTCTGACTTAGTTAATAAGGACGTTTTTAAGTTTTAAAGGCCAAATAATTGATTCGTTCACTAAATTGCCAAGTTCCTTGTTAGAGTATATCACTAAATGCCTTAATTTTATTGGTCAACAAGTAGTTAGGAGTCATTTTACTACTAAGTTCACTTGAATGTATAAGAGGGTCTCACTCCTTCCCTTGTAACTTTTTTTTAGTTTTTTTGAGATAATAAATGTGATAGTGACCAACCTTTTGATATATATATTTTTCATTTTAATGTTCAACCTTTAAATGTTTTCAATTTAATGACCAAGCTTCTAAAACTCGTTCAACTCAAGCATTATGCTAATTTTTAGCTGATGCAGCTAATAAACTTTACATATAGATGCCCACATGACAAATGTAAACATGTAGATGTCTATGTGTGTAACCTAATCAATAGTGATTAACTTTATAAAAGTTTTCAATTTAATGACAAACTTTTAAAAATTTTCAATTTATTGTCCGATCTTTTAAAATTCATCCAAATCAAGTTAAAAAGCTAATTCAATTCTTTAAAAATTTAAAAAAATTTTAAAAAATTTTACATTTTTAAATATAATTTATTAGACTTTTAAAAAATTTCTCCTATGTAAGCTCACAAAAGTTCATGTGTATTACATGCTAAGTATGAATCTTTTCCAAATTTCATCCTTTTAAGAGTCTTGAAAGCACAAAAACTTATTTGATAATTTTAATAGTGTTGGAACCTCATAAAATTATCATAATTAATTTAATACAAAAGAATAGGTGTAACTTATTAAAATCGAAAAGTAAAAAAATATTCTTTATAAACACATTCATATATATATAATAATCTTTCTATAGAAAAATAATTTCTATTTATTTTAATAGTAATTAATAATAAATACAGTTATTTAATAATATATTGTTAATGCCAAATTAAAGTATAGACTATTATAAATAGTTAGAATAGAAGTATTTAAAAAATTAATAAAGATAAGTACTCTATTAATTAAAATTTTAAATTAATCAAATTTAATTTAATCTTATTATAAAAGAGATGATAGTTTTTTTTTATATTTTCTCTTTCATCTATATTATAATGATTAAGTTCACTAGAGTTTTTTTGTGGTTGATTGAGGTTTCAAAACTATCAAAAGAATGGAATATAGAAAAAAAAACCCATACTTATTATGTAATGCACTTAGATTTTTGTTAGTTTATGTAGGACAAATTTATTGAAAGTTTAACAAATGATAATATAAAATTTAAAATTTTATTGAATAGTTTTGAAATTTCAAAGACCTAAATTCATCTTTTAACCTATTTTGAATGACTTTTAAAAGTTTGATCACTAAATTAAAATTTTTAAAGGTTGATTATTAAATTAAAAACTTTTAAAAGTTAGTTACCATATCAAAACCTTTTAAAGGTTGGTCAGTAATTTGGTTGTACACATTAGTATTCACGTGTATACATTTTATCACGAGGAAGTTTATATGTTAGGTTTTGTTAGTTGCATCAACATAAAAAATTAAAGGAATATCTGAGTTAAATAAACTTTGAAAGATTGATCTCTAAATTAAAAACTACTAAAGGTTAGATACAAAAATTTTAAAAAAATTAAAAGGTTGGTCCCTAATAGATTTATTATCTCCTTTTTTTCCCATCAATTTCCTTTTTTATATGTTACATCTTTTATTACAAGCACATTAAAAATCATACAATAAAAAAAAAGTTAAATTCATGACTTTGAATAAAATAATAGTGTTTAATTTTAAACATTGTAATGATATTATATGATATTTTTAAATTTAATTAGAGCTTTCTATCTTTTATTAATTTTATAATTAGAATATTAATTTTTTAAACATAGTATGCTCATAATAATTTTCTCTCCCTTTTTCTTTGCTAGGATAGTGGCATTAATACAAGAATATATAATTAAAATTGATAATGATTTGTGAGAAACCTTCCCCTTCCATTATAGATTTTCAAATTCTTTATATTTATTGAATTTTGATTTAGGACCAAAAGACGGGCAATTATCATCCTAACAGGGCTGGGTAGTAGTATTAAATAGTTGATTTAATTAAATTCCTTTTGGATAGACTCACACGTCTAACAACTTCAAAGTGAATGGGCCTTTGGAATGTGAATTCAATTAGTATTAGATTTTATTTAAATACGAGTAGTTTTTAGTGAGAAAATCAATTTACATCCTAATAAAACGTGGTCAATATAAATGTGATGCAGTAATTGCGAAAATGTATACCTGGAACAAAACGTTTTTGTGTTTTTCACAAAAAATTCAGATTTCACTTCATTTATATTGAAAAATGCATGGCGAAACGTTCAAAGCATAGAAAGCACAAATGGGAGGAGGAGTCCAAAAGGCACTCCTTCCCACCGTCGACGGAACCCCAAAATCGTCTGAAAATCCATTCTTTGGACGCGTTCCAACTAAACATAGCAAAAAATCTAGGTCTTCAATCGTCTTTTGGCTGAAAATTTATTTTATTGGTAATCAATGAGTTATTAACCGGTTAATTTTGGCAAGCTCATTTATTACTTAATTTATTACAAAGAGACTAAAAACAACAGTCCTGCCCTCTCTCTTTGTGAGTTGAGATAGAGAAAGGAAAAGGCAATCTTGTTTTGTTTCAAAACATTGGCTTTCTTAATACAGTTATTGTGTTTGAATTAGTTTTAAATCAAAACCATCGATGTATACGGCCTTCAGTTTTATCTTCTTCTTTGCTGTCTTCATCACCTTTGTATTTCGTTGTTCTTGTGAGTACTAATTTCCTTATTTACATGTGGATAGCCTGTTTCTGGGATTGATTAAAAAATAAAGAAAGATAATCAATTGTGATTCATATGAATTGTGAATCGAATCGCAGATGGGTTTGAGCCGTTGGATCCTCATTCAAACATCTCAGTCACATGGGATCTTTTAATGTCAAATTCTGGACTAAATGATGTAAGTTTTGTTCTTTTAAAAGCTTTTTCTTTTTCCTATTCCTTATAATTGCAGACAAAGAGTGATGGTTTTAGGAAATGTTGGTAACTTGTTTCTTTTTCTTCTCCTCATGTATAACTTGTAATAATAGGGGGCATTTTTGGTTCCAATTCATTTTAGCAGTCTAATGGTACTGTAGCACTAATTGTTAGAAGCGAAGATATTTTAAATTCTCACTTTGTAACTTGGGAGTTAGTCCTATTGTTTAAAGTAAATTAACTTGAAGGCAGAAGTCCAGTTCAGTAAATAGAAGATATTATATCAAGTATTAAATTGTGTTATTGAGTTGGTTTGTGCCTTCCCACCATTGGATGACAGCCTTGTTAATGTTCTAATTAGGTAGGTTTCAGTTTAAGCATGGCATGCCAGTCCACAACACTACTTTGTTGTTGGTTTTTTTTTTTCCCCCATTGTTACAATCTTACGTCATTAGACGTAATATTTAACACAGTATTATGAAGAAATGTGTTCAAATTAACTTCATGCAGACATTTACGACGTTAACATTAGATATCTAATTGGTTTTGGAAATTTAATTTGATTCCATAATACTTTTAACGTTACACGCAATATTTATAAAGTTTAATATGAGATGAGGAAGTAAAGCTAAAAAAAGGAGTAATTGTTACCTTTTAATTATTCTGTGATCGTATTTAAATTTATAGATTTTAATTTGACTAAGAGATTCAAAGCATATTAATAGAGATTAGATGTGTAAATATTAATAAGTTATAATTAGAATATCATTTACAGCCATTGTATTACATTGTTTTGATATTAAGACAACAAATTAAGCTTAAAGATGCAGCATAGCATGCAAACAGATTGCAAATGTAGCGCAGGGATTGGTTTATAAGAAGTTGACTTGCCTGATGCTGCAAATTATCAGTTAATTGAACTTTCAGGTGAAAGTATCAGTATTCAACAATCAACTATATAGACATGTGGAGCTGCCGGGGTGGAGGGTGAGCTGGGAATGGAGTGGTGGGGAAGTGATATGGAGTATGTGGGGAGCTGAAGCTACTGAGCAGGGAAATTGCTGGGCTTTTACTCCGTCTGGAAAGCTTCCTCATTGTTGTGAGAAGAGGCCAGTGATTGTTGATCTTTTGCCTGGGGCTCCTTATAACAAGCAATCACCGAATTGTTGCAAAGGTGGTGTGCTGTCATCATTGATGCAAGATCCTTCTAGATCTGGAGCTACTTTTCAAATGACTGTTGGAAATTCCAATACCAACTACTCTGATTTTGTCATGCCTCACAATTTTACTCTTGGTATTCCTGGTTATACTTGTGGCAAACCATTCGGGGTCAAGCCAAGTAGGTATCCTGAACGTGGAGGGCGTCGATGGACTCAAGCACTGAGTAAGCATTACTGTATTAACAATCGTCATTTACGTCATATTAACTTCTTTATACATATTGACCTTGCATTGCAATGTAATTCACAGGGACCTGGAACGTGACCTGTATCTACTCACAATTCATTGCATCAGACTCGCCTGGATGTTGTGTTTCTCTTTCTGCTTTCTACAATAGTGCCATTGTTCCTTGTCCCAGATGCAGCTGCGGCTGTCAAGGAGAGCCTGGAACCAAATGCGTCAAGTAAAAGCTCCTTCACATCCGTTGTACATAATTTAAATTAACAGTTCATTTGAGTATAATTTCCTGATCAAGATTCACTTCTTCCCCTGTAACTGTGATTGAGATTCCAGAATATTGAAGTTTTTGTAATTGCATTTGTCTATAATAATTAGTTTCACCATGAGCTTAATAAAAATAAAAGTATAATAATTTTTACCGACTTTTACTTAAGATCTTGCATGTAAATGTAAAATCTTTGTTATGAATTTATTTCTGTCTCTCCAAACTTGTTCTTTCAATAAGATGTAACGACCTTTTTTTTTCTTTCTTTTTTTCCCTCTTGATGTCTTCAGTGGATATAAACTTGTTTGATCGTTTTCTGTAACATTTACCGACAGGTCTGGACAGACACCATCGTTGTTGCAACAAAAACACGATCCATTAGTAGAACCCCCTCCTCTACTCAGGTGTTCGCAGCACATGTGCCCTATAAGGGTCCATTGGCATGTCAAACAAAGTTACAGAGATTATTGGCGTGTCAAGATGACTGTTACAAACCTCAACTTCATGAGCAACTATTCCCAATGGAACTTGGTTGTTCTTCATCCCAACTTGAAAAATTTGACACAAGTTTTCAGTTTCAACTACGCTGCCCTTGATCAGTATGGCTACATCAGTAAGTTAACTACAACTGCATGTATTCTTCAATTAATTTACGGTTCCGGATTCATATATCATTATGTGCAAACTTAAACAGACAATACAGGGATGTTTTGGGGCATCCAGTACTACAATGACATGCTACTTCAAGCAGGTGAAAGTGGGAATGTACAATCAGAAATTTTACTAAGAAAGGATCCAGGAGTTTTCACTTTTAGAGAAGGATGGGCCTTCCCCAGAAAAATTTCATTCAATGGTGATGAGTGTGTTATGCCACCTCCAGATGAATATCCGAGGCTCCCCAACACTGCGAATCCGCTCCTTTTCGTCAGCCCTTTTATCATTTTTTTCTCACTATTGCTTCTGACATGATTGCGTATCATAGCTCAAAAAATAGTTGCAAGAGCTAACTTAGGAACATGATATTTTACAAATGTGGGTCTTTACCCTTAGTTTGTGCACAGTTTTGATAAGCTGATTTTTAATAATAGGAAATTTGTGGATTTACACTTGTTTGTTTTATTGTGATGTTTTAAATGCATGCATGCTGCTATGTTGTTGTATAAATACATCTGTAATTCAAGATATATTACAAATTCTTTATGGAAGTCGATGAAAGTCATGATTGATTTTTATAATCGGTCAAGTTTTATAGAATGAGCTGTCTTTTAGCGGTTAATCTCTTTATGATATAAATGGTTTCTTTAAATGATTATGATGCAAGACGCGCTATACTAGTACTGCACTGCCAACTGATTCAAGTTAATATCATGGATAGTCTTTATAGTTTTTTAAATTAACACTTTAGTTTTTATGATTTGAAAATTATCATTTTAATTCTTATACTTTTATTTTTTTTAATTATCAATTCTTTATCTGATTTTGTTGATATAGTATAGACACGTATCAAAAATTCATTGATCTACATAAGTAAAATCTGACAAAGAACTGATGATTGAAAAAAAAATGAAAATTTATAGATTGAAATGATAATTTTCAAATTATAAGGACTAACATGATAATTTGAAAAATTACAAGGACTACCCATAATATTTACCTTTCAACTAATAAATTGTTTTTACTTGTGATTACAGGGAATTATATATTGATTGGCATCAATTATACATTCTCCCTTTACTGATTGTCATCAATTATACATTCTCCCTTTAGGTTCTTCCTCAGGATCTTTCTTTTACATTAGTATAATTAGATTAAAGCGGTATTATTAAGATTTAAGGATAAAAGTGTAATTGTAAATAGCAACTTAAACATTCTGAACTCCTTTCATCAATTGAAAGTACCTGGACCGTTACCAATTGATATAATTATGTTCGTTTACCACTACTTGTCTAAAATAATACAACTTTGAAAATGGAGTGACGACACTCTCAAATGACTGATTTATTGAAATGGAGTGCCTCATGTGTGAGGATCTCGAAGTTGTATAAGCTTGAATTCCTATTAGGTTTGCAATATGAGATGCATGATAATGTTGAAGCCACGATGCTGAGAGTGGGTGCCAATGATGAAGATAATTTTTGATGTAGTCTGATTTCTACCTTCATGATTAACCGTCCCTTTATATTGGTGTTGAATTAGAAAAAATTAGTTGTATAATTTGTTTGTGGTGAATGTATGGTGTATCAAAGAAGTGTTCATTATATGAAACGACTTCTTATGTAATGTATGAATTATTGTTGAATAACTTGTATAACTTAATATAAATATAAGCAACTGGTTGTATAGATTATTTGTATTCAATGTATCCTTTGTTCTAAAAGTGTGTATTACATATTATGACTTCTTATGTTATATATGATATACGCTTATACAGCTATTCCAAGCTATTATAATTGTTTGTCTGACTTAAAGATGTGTTATGTGTTATGTAAGATGACATAAATATTTACGTAAATTTCAATTTATAATTATTCAGTTAGGTATACTTTATCTGGAGATAAACAAGTGTATTATCGCTACACAATATCCTATGTAATTTTGGACTTAGTTATATTTATAATTGTAATTAAGCAAGAGTATTAGGTTAATGTTGATGACTTTAGTGTTGTGGAGAGAGTTGGTATGTTATTAATTGTGTAGTTGGATGGTTTTTACAGTTATCATTTACTCTCTTTCAAATCATGGTCTACCTTGCATTTAGTGATTGAATGAGACGTCAACATCATATGATTTATGTAGTTACTGAAGTATTTTATATGTCACTGTATCTTATATTTTAGACGTGCGACCTTGTCATCGTACCTGTACAACTTCATATATATTTTGTACAGTCATTTTAGAACAAATTTTAAAACATAGATAAAAGGATAACAAGTTGTTCCTAAATCCTAAATAAAAGATGCTATATAAAATATATGAGAAATATGTACGAGGGCCATGTATTAACTTTACAGTATATTGTCAATGATATTAAAAATGACAAAGCTACTGAATCCTAAAAAAAGTAGGGGTTTCGAGGTCCCCACTTCCACATCAGTTAAATTATATTAGTTTATTTTTTAAGGGAGTCAACCATGGATAGGCATTAGTGTAATTGTGTGATAGTAACATTGAATTCACTACCTAATCTCCCTCAATTTCTTTGCTCTCAGACTCTCTCTATGGTGGCCTTAAACCAATATGCCTTCTGTTATTCTCACCAAATCTATAAGTGATGTCAGTTTGAAATCATTACATGATCTCCCCAAGTATTTTTAGTCTCAGAGTGTTTGCATCATGGCGTCTAATTTTTTCCCTTTGTCATTCTCACCAAATCCATAACTGAAAGTCCATCATTTGATTTGGTCTCAGAGTCAGAGTTGTCTTTGGTCTCAAAGGCTCTGAATTATGTAATCCACTATCTTCATTTAATCATATTGAGCGAACTCCCAATCTGAAGTATGATGCATGCTTTGTTCTCAAAGTTAGTAGATGGTAGGCTCCAATTTGTTCGTTAAGTGACTCTTAGCAATCGACGTCTTCTTGTGAATGCGAAAGAGCGGATGTGCTTATCGATTAGTAAGTTATTGAATTAGTTTAATTGGTTTCAATGTTGGAAATGTATGAGCCATCTAAATATATTGGTGAGAGATCTTGGTATATAAAATGAAGTTTAATTGCTTGACACAATGAATTTGAGGTTGTATCTTAAAGATTGTATGAGTCATTTCATATAGATTGTTGATTGATATGGGTTTATAGAATGTAGTTTAATTACTTAACACAACGGATTTAAGGTGGTTTCTTGAAACAAAGTGGGAGAATGCATGCTTTACAAGTGAATAAAAAATGTCAATATGGTGTAGAAATATAGCACATGGAAGTTTGTATTGTGCAACTTGGATCATTTAAGTTCATTGGTTTTGCCAAGTAGGATGTGTTATGATATTGAAAGAAGAATGTTATAGTCATATGTCATTAACAATGGGTTAAATGGAAAGGTTTATTGGTAGTAGAGTAAATTTGAAGATTTTGAATGAAAGGGCTAGAAATGAAATAGATAATGTTATAGTATCCATGAAAACAATCTTATCAGGCCATGAATGGGAGAGTATGCAGACATTAAGGGCAATAAAGGATTCTATGAAAGAGGGAACGGGTTCGATGAAGTTCTAATGACCCTATGTTGCATTAAATGTATTGAATAGAGATGATGAAGTGATATTGATATATGCATTAATCATTTTGTTTTATAGAGGGTGAAACTTGAAATGTATTAAAAAAGCATATATGTGTAGACGGATGGCTACCTTCTCTGAAAAAACTGGAAATGTGTGGAGCAATCTATTCGTGGCTGTATAAGGACCCATCTCCTCTAAAAAATGATATCCAAAAGCATTACTAGGTGTGTTGGGTTCTCTTTCACCATACTGTATTAAGTAATCGAGGTTAAGATTATGTTGGTACAATGACTTGGGGGATAATTACTCAAGTATTAACAGACAATGTTCCACCTTCCCTTACTTTCCCATATTGCATACTTGCATGTTAAGAAAAGGTTGTCTTTATGATGCACCCTTTGACTTATCTTCTGGCACAGTTGTAAAGAATTTGACATGATCCTTCAACTATTGATGCTTGAGTTGACTTGGCTTGAAAGCTGACAACATTGCCATTCCACAATCACATGTTAGGTGTAAAATATTAAGTAGTCAAATTGAAAAGTGTGTGAGTTTTCTTATCCATCTCTACTACAACATCTTAATATTCTTCCTTTATCTTAATTGTAACGCAGATGGAAGCTGGAGGAATGAAATTGAATCATTCGAGATAATGAACCCACTAATACATAATGCAATGAGAATGACATGTGTAGACATTATACCCAATCCTTAAGCAATCCAACATCCAGGTTCCCAAAATTGAACAGAGTGAAGATGGTCTCATTTGTGTTGAATGTAACATCATGAAATTGTTGATATGGTGAGGCGTAGTTTATAGTGAGCCATGTCCTTAACTTACATATCACTTGGAATGAACAATATTGTCATGTTCTTTATCCTATTTGCATTTACAATGTGTTGTATTTAGTCTATAAAATAAAGCTTTGCAAGAAAGTATGTTAGGAGGTTAAAAGATGTGATTGGTTCAAAGCTTGGATGGAAAAACTTGGCATGTCCCTTACTTGTCTTATATTGCTGGGGAAGTGGGTGTATGTGTGGTCTTAAGACAGGCTAACACATGTGACCACTTCTTCAGCAATATAAGACAGGTAATGGACATGCTAAGTTTTTCCATCCAAACTATTGAACCAAGGTGGTTCTAATAATGTGTTTTGATGATGACAAAACATTATTCTTACTAATGTTTAAGTCTTTGAT
>JAOXYD010065248.1:0-12816 GCA_028565735.1 Pinacopodium congolense | reverse complement strand
ATTAATGGGCAATTATCTTTACCTACTTTGCTAATGCCAATTACCTTACCCTTGGCATTATCCCCAAACTTGATGGATCCTTCATCCTTACCCCTGAAAGAGATAAATTGTGAAGGATCCCCAGTCATATGTGATGAATATCCACTATCTATGTATCGTTTGTGTTTTTTTTTCTATTTTCCTATAAGACAAATGAAAAGTATTTTAGGTAACTATCTTATCTAGGGTCCTTAAGTGTTAGTATTACTGTACCTAACTCTTGCTTAAAAGTTTACACAAATTAAGAATAACAAAATCAAGTTAACTAGAAATGTTAAATGTTAAATGAGACGGGTATTTAAACACATATGATTTGATGAATTACGAAAGAAAAATGATGGTTTTGATCTATCGATCAAACGAGCCAGCTACATCGGTCAACCAAACACTGAAACTTTGTCTATCGGTAGACTGAACTTATCCATTCAGTCGACTGAACAACCTTTGGTCAACCGATGTTAGACGTTCGGTCAATCGATCCTCTGAGGATGGTGAAACTAAGAAATGTATAAACAATAAAATTTAAAATAAACAATTAAAAATCATAAATAAGAACAGTTATCTAGTTTTCAGAATCCATATTTGTTTTGTCTTATAAAAATTGTTATTTTTGTAACCATTTGAAAAATTGTTTAATTGGTCATAAAAAAAATAAGAAACATGTCCATGATAACCAAACTATGTGCAAAAAAATGGAGAGTAAGTTCTATAAGAATTCCTATACTCATTTTTATATCTAAGATCTTTATACAAACTTTGTTGAAAAGTTTGTCTAGGATGCATGAAGATATTTTTATCATTAAATTGATGTTGGGAGGAATTTCTAGGTTATAGGGTGTATTTGAATGCATGATGCTTAGGTTGTGATCTACTATGTGCATTTTAAACATTCCTATGAATATATTCATCTTCTAAGTTCTTTGTTTTCACAAAAATAGTCTTACTAGTATATGCCCCTTTTTTATTACTATACCCTAAACCATGTTTATCATTTCCAAACTTTTGAACACTTAATAAAGTATCTACTTTTTCTTTTCCCTTTTTAATTTTTTCTAGTGATTCCTTAAAGGATTCAATTTCTTTCTTTAAAAAGCTATTTTCATTTGCTAGATCATCATTGTCTTTATTAATTAGAGTCATATCTTTTCTAAGGTCATTATTCTCTGATTTACATGCATTTAGTTCTTCTAAGGCTTTCTTATGCTTATCATGCAATTCCTTGTTCTTTTTGGTTAATTCGTCTAAATGTTCTAAAACTTCATCACATGTATAACCATATTCATCTTCACTAAGAGAAGGACATACCTTGTCGTGTGCCATAAAGCACATGTTGGCCACTTCTTCTTTAGAATCACTCGATTCGGACCATGAGGTTTTCAATGCTTTCTTTTTCTTAAAGTCCTTCTTTTCTTTCCTCCACTCCTTTTCCTTTTTCTCAACTTTATGTTATATTGGAGATAAGGGTATTTCTAGAGCTTGTTAGATTTGCCTAATTAAGAGGAAATTAGGATTTGAGAGCTTAATCAAATCTATAGGCTAGCATCATAGTTAGAGCACCTTTTTTTTCTAAATTTGAGGATCAATGGTTGTCCTACAATCTTGAGGATATGTTCAACTCACTTCTCCAATATTATTGGTAGTCTTTTCATGTTTTGCTTTGTGTTTGCCTTCTTAATTGTACTTATTGTATCTTAAATTAATTTAATTTCATCTGTTCAGGGTTTTTTTTTTCTTTGAAATTTTGAAATAATAGTAACATTTTAACTCCTTGTAGTTTGACCCTAGCTTGCCATCTAATGCATTGTGAGGTCTATTTAGGTATTATTATTTGATAGTTTGCGACGAGCTATTAGTGGGTATGATCCTTATGCCCCTACATACAATCTAGGGTGGAAAGATCATCCAAACTTATGTTATGAGGGCAACTAACAAGGAAGTGGCACCAAATTTAGACCTCTCTTCATGTAGCAGAAACATGGATACAATCCTCCACTTGGTTTCTACTAGCAATAACCACAACCTCCTTCGCCTCTAGCACCACAAACTAAAGTTATGTCTTTAGACAAAATTATGAAAAAATTGGCTACAGCTGCTTTGTAATTTCATCACGGGACGAGGAGTAGCATCAAGAATTTGGAAATCCAAATGAGCTAGCTAGCAAAAACTGTGGGCAAGCTACAAACCCAAGTATCTAACTGACTTCCAAGTTAAGTAAAGTGAATTCTAAGAGAGAACGTGTCTATAATCCTCGTGAGGAGCTCCACATGATGAGATAGGGAGGAGTTGGAAAAGAAGGAGGATTCGATACCTCTTACGATATGTGGCTTAACCAGTATTAGTCCTCACAATGTTCAAGTTTCTTTTCCTAGCAGGTTGGTAAGGAGAGATGATAAAGCGAATCTAGAGGAGAAGTAAAAGAGAAGTAAAAAGAGAAGAAGGTGGAGTTAGAATAGAAGAAGTTGGAGGAGAAGCAAGAGGATAAGAAGGAGAAGGATCAAGAAATCTTAGACATTTTTTACAGTGTAGAGGTGGCTAGACCTCTACTCGAAGCTACTGAGCAACTTATGAAGGAGGGGAGCATGCAGAAGTAGAAGAAGGATGAAGTAAAGGCTAGTGTAAGGGTAAAAGTATCAATAGCTCTACCAGGAAGGCTACCACCTAAACATGGCAATCCTAGTATCGTCACTATTGCCTTCATATTAAATAATACGAGGTATGATCGATGCATGTTAGACTTAGAAGCTTTCGTTAATATAATACCATTATCTATTTTTTAAGCTCTTAGGTTCTTTAAAAGTAGCTCTTTTTTTTTTTTTTTGCATTTAGCTAATGGCTCTATCATTTACCCTAAGGGAGTCTTCGAGGATGTCTCAGTGCAGGTTCAAGATCTTGTGTTACATGTAAACTTATATGTAGTGGACATGAAGGATGGCAAGTCTTCCATTCTATTAGAAAGACCATTTATAAAGACATCTTGTTCTTTTATTGATGTTAATAAAGAGGAGTTGATGATGGAGTGTGATGGACAAGTTATCAAGTTTAACATCTCTGAGGATAGATGACATTAAACCAACTACGAGCCAGTTTCATAGGTGGATGTAACTCGTTCATTCATTCATTCATGCCATTCACATATGGCATTAGCAATTCCTTTAGATGCAGGTTAAGGAACGAATGCCCAAGGTTCAAGCTAATGACCTTAAACAAGTGCTTGTTAAAAGGCATCCTAACCATATCCTTTTGTTTATGTGTTTTTTCTCTTTTGTAAATAAATTTAAGTTAATTTGGTTTAAGTGTTTTACTTGTTTTAGTTTTCTTGTTTGTTTTATAGGAAGCAAAGAGGGAAGCTAAAAGATTTGCTTTCAAATTTCATATGCTCTCTTTGGTCCAAGGGAATACTTCTGCTTCCATCCTCCTATATATGTTCTTCTGTGTTTTTGGCCTATGAGGACAATGTCTACTTTAAGTGTGGGGTGCGGCAAGTTAAACATTTTTGTACTTAAGTCATTGTGATGTGTTTTAAACCATGAAATTCTATCATTGTAATTAGAATGAGATTGAGTTATATGTCTTAATTTTAACTAGGCTACTTGAGTATAAGATGAAACATATTGATTGATTGAAGTAATTGATTGCATAACTTAGTCAAAAATTTGGTAATTGAGTGATTATTCAATGTGTGAAATCATGATAGGTTTTCATATGAGCTTGTGTGAGGAATTGAGAATATATGACTAGATTCCAAAGTCGTTTCATTTTCTTTGTTGTGTGTGATGCTCCCCTTAGGAGATTGCCTTTAAAACTTGGTCTGAACTAGCTTAACACTACTAGAAACATGTTATACAGAAAGGATTAAGGTCTTCTTTGTTTTTAATACTTTAACTTATATGACCCATCTGATTTATTATCCCTTGTAACCCCTTTTGAGCCTTTAACCTTTTTTGTTGCTTAAGTTAAACGCCTTAGGTTAAAACCTGAGAACTCTTTATTCTTACCTAGTCACAGGTCTAACAAACTGTTAAGTGAGCATTTAATGTCTATAATATAGGAATTTTGATTTACATTTAATTCTTAGATGACTTAAGAGATACATCTACTTATGTTATGCTTATTTTTGATGTTTTTATTTCCTTGTTTTTGAATGTTATTAAAACTTTAAAAAAAAAGAAGAGAAAAAGAATCAAATATGGCAGCAATATTTAGTGACGTTTTTTTCAGTTGTATTCGCATGAATGTCTCAGAAAATATATTTGGTTGTCCTTTTACACTTAGTTCTTTTTTTTAACACTTGTGAGAAATCCTTCAAACAATTATAACTTACCTAAACCTAAGCTCCATTACAACCTTGAGTAAAAACCCTTTTCATCCCTGATAGAATGTAATCTATATGGAAGAGAATTAATTAATTTGCAAGCCTATGGTAGTGTGGTCTCTTAGAGAGAGTCTTGAGCAAAACATCAACCCAAAATGAGGAAAATTCATCTTGCTTTTATGCTCACCTTTGATCAATGATGTCTTCATTTGATTTTGTTTATGTGTACTGATGAAAACCAATCATGATATGTTTGAAGTAGCTTAATGCTTACATTTTCCAAAGTTTGAAAAAGTACATATGTTTGGTATTTTTAAAAATAAATTGATAGAATGTAATGGTTGTGTTTAATTTTCTTGAGGACAAGCAATGATTCAAACGTGGTAGAATTTGTTAGAGATGAATTTTTCTATGTTTTAACATATTATTCCACCAGAATTCATCCATAATTTTAGTTTAAAAGTGCTTAAATTGTGATATTACGTGCTTAATGACAGATTGAATCCCTTAACATAAGTCTTATATCAAATTACCAAGATTTCGAAGAAAAAGGAGCAAAACAAAGCTGTTGGATATGTTATGATGAAGCAAAGAAGAAATTCTGCAAACTTTTGGTTGACCTATAGAGAAGGTTAGTTAGTTAACTAATATTCTAAACATGTATTCGGTCAACCAAAAGCATTGTTCGTTCAACCGAATGTTTTGCAGAACTCAGACAAAATTCTGCAGTAAACCACCATTTAAATTGAAATTCATTAAGGAAATAATATTTTATAAACATTATTTTTACCTTAATATGAAGCATATAAAGCAGCACTACGGAGAAGAAAAGGGCAGCCATCACCATTTTTACTGCTGAAGCTTTTTTTTGCTGCTATTTTCATAAACTTTTAGTGCTAGAGAATAGTTCTTGATTTTGTTTTGATTTACAGGAACTTAGTTAAGTACTTTAAATAGTTTTTAACTTTATTCACAATTGTTAAACAAAATTTTAGGTGCATTTTCATTTTCATAGTTTATAATGCATATGGATTAGCCGTTAGATGAATTTTAAGTTTGAATGTCTTACATAATGTATCAGTTTTTGAAAATATATCAATAAATCATCTTACTTTTTTTGTCCAACCTTTATTATTTTTGTTTGAGCTTTATTTCTTATTATTTCATATCTAGGTTTACGAAATATTAGCTTGAGTGATGGTTTATCTTCTGGGTTTTTATTTACTCTTGATGCTTTTGGTTAGTTTATGCTTGATAATGGAGAATGATGCATGTTCTTTAGCTTTTAATCACTTAGTTTCAGTTTTTGTTCTTTTTTAGTGTGATGAATTTTTATTTTGATCTTGTATTTTTATTAAGGCTTAAATTGATTGAATTTTAATGGCTAATTTGTTGAATTATGACCCCTAATTCAATGCTTAAAAGTTAAATTTATATATTATTTTGTTTAATTTTTAAGATGAAGCTTAAATCTGGATATTCGAGCAAAAATTGGAAGAAAATGCATATTATAGACTGTCAACAACACCCTTATTCGGTCAAGTTGATGGATGAGTAAAGTGCTGTTGATGAGTTAAGTATGCGTCTAATAACAATGGCCCACCGTTCATCAACGACGATGTTGTGCACATATTCAACCCACCATTGAAGGATGACAGACGAAAGTCTTGACTTGAATCTTCGAATTTTGCGGTTGTTTTCTTCCTCCACTTGTAGATAAACCTCCTCTATTTAAATGGTACTCTCTCAGACGTCTAAGCATTAGTTTTTTGGACTAAATTAGTTGGTTTTCAGATTAAGTAGTTTTTAGGTTATTTTTCTTTTCAATCTTTTCTAATTTTAATTTTCAAGTTGTTTGTGGATTCTAGCTGCTATAATCACGATGTTCAGAGTTAGATAACCATATGGGGATGTGATTTGGTTCATTCTAAACTCTTAATTTCATGTATTATTGTTGTTATTTTGAATTAATCAAAGCATTATTGTTTAAGTTAATTAGTTTGGGATCTTTGAATAATTTCTGTGCTTAATGTTAATATTCAGTTTAATTAAGTTGTTAAGTGTGTTTATAGATGATTAATTGTGGTAGGTAATTGTTAATGCATGATTAGTGAGTTAATCATTGTTTATTTAGTGCTCAATGCTTATCTTAAACTAATCACTTAGGATATTGCCATAAGATAATCTAGAATCAGACAATCTCTACCTAGGTTATTATAAATATTAATAAACAACGTGGTTTAAATCAATGAAATAACCAAAGGCTTGGTTGATCATGAAGGTGATAGTCTTGAATTATGAAAATTTAGGATTGGGCTTCCTAAGCTTTAAAGCCTATTACCTAAGTTTGAAGCATAACCAAACTTCAAGATAGGACCAATAGAGATAAGTTAGTGTGTTAACCATAGCGCTGTCTTGATTTAGAGAAGATACCCTAGATTAAGCATTACTGATTCATCAATTAAATCATCAACCACCAAAGCTTAATTGAATAATTTAGGAAAAGCAACCTTTAGCTCTTTTCCATTAGATTGGAAGTTTTCTAGGCTTTCCAGGTAAGTTTTGTAATTTTATTTCTTAATCTATAAATTGATATTTTTCTAGATAATTGTAATATGATTGACATAGTACTTACAATAACATAAACACTTCCTCGTGGGATCGATACTTAGAGTCTTAAAAACACTTCACTATATTACTTGTTGTGACCTGTGCACTTGTTGAAGTGTTGGTCTTAAATTAATGGTTATTTTATGAATTTTAAGATAGATTAATTTAAGCTAATTTGGTGTAAGCCTGACCTCAATTAGTTCTTTGCTTGGAATTAACTGCAATTTTGGTTGAGAAGTCATGGGGTTTCATTGGATTAAAGTGAAATTCAAAATTTTCAATACTTACTTTTTAATTTCCAGCCTTGGTTTTATTTTACTAAGTATGAGTTATGTTTCTTTCATGGTTATTTTATTAATTTGAGTACATTTGGATAGTTTCCTAAGGGATTGGAGGTACTTTTAGGGATGAAAGGCAATTATTTATGAGAATAGGATCGAGCGTATATTAGAATTGGTGTTTTAAAGCTTAGGTTGGATTAGAACTTTGGTTTAATGTCAAGGATCAGGTATTATCTTCAGGCTTGGTCACAATTTACACAATTTCCTATTCTAAAAGCTAGGTTTGAGTGTGTGATATGTAATAGTTCATATCAATTTTCAAAAGTAGCAATAGACTAGTTAGATTTGTCAATAAAGTTAATCAATTTATCAAGGGATCTAATCCTTTAGGTTACACCTTCTGAGCTTGTTTTTAGGTGGTCTAAGTTAGCTGTTCCTCAGCACTTAAGTCTTCTCCACTATTAAACTTAGAGATCTTGTTCAATGTTAAAATGGAGTTAGGGTTATTTATAAAGCTTGTTAGAAACACCTTCTTTTGAGGGACTAAAGGTTTGAGAGCTTGATCGAAACCATAGGCTAACATCCTAGCTTAAGCACCATTTTTATCTAGATTTTAGGATCGATAATTGTCTTAGAATCTTGATGATACCTTCAACTCGATTTATTGATATTCTTGTTAGTTCTATCATATTTTGCATTGTGTTCATTTTCTAGATGAATTAGTTACATCTTAGTTTGTTTAGTTCTCATTGCACCTAGGGGTTTTGTTTTGTTTTCTTTTACTTAAAAAATTTGAAATAGCAATAGCAACTAGCTCTTTTTGGTTAAATCCTAGCTTGCCATTTACAACATAGTTAGGTATAGTTAGGAATTATTATTCGACAGTTTTGCGACGAGCTATCACTAGCAAAATGTTTGTAAAGGATAAAATTTGTCGAACTTGCCAAATCAGAAAGCAAGTAAGAAGCTCCTTTAAGATTAAGAAATTGGTAACTTAATCTAGACCTTGAAATTTCTTCGTATGGATTTGTTTGATCCTACTAAGTTTTGTGCTAAGGAGGTAATTTTATGCATTTGAAATAGTAGATGATTTTAATAGATTTGCATGGGCTTTATTTCGAGCTAGTAAATATGAATATTTTTTATCTATTATGAAATTACGAATCACCATCGTAAAATTCTTGAAAATGATATGTTTGAATACTTTTATAGTGAAAAAGTCATTTGTTATAATTTTTTTGTTCTTAGCCATAAATAAGTCTTGCCTAAGCAATCATGTGTTAAAGCTATTACGTATGCATGTCATGTAGTCAATAAAGCATACAATAGGCCTACCATGAATAGAGTAGTTTATGAAATGGTGAAAAGCCTAAAATTAACAACATTAAGGTATTTGGTTATAAGCATTATATCTTAAACGTTAAGAGTAACTTGGGTAATTTTTATTATAGAATAGATAAATGATCTTCAGTGCATAATCATTAACTTATAAGGCGTATAGTGTAGTCCATAAGGGAATTCTTGTAATTGAAAATCTATATATGTTGTATTTTATTAGGCTAACCATATTAAGACTAAGAGAACTTTTAAGAAGTTAATTTAGGTTTATACAAAAATAATGGAAAAATTGGCGATATAAAATAAGGAGGATCACTCTCATAAGAGAAAAGTAGGCTAATTTTTTTAACCAAATAGGGAAAGCAAGGAGAAGGAGCACTTTATGGATTGGAAATGCAAGAAAGATTATCCATCAGAGCTAATTCTAGTTGATATCTATCAAGAATTAGCTTCTCGGTATTATATTCGAAATGTTTTTCATCTTGCATTCATTTGTCAAATTGATCACAAGAATATAAAAGAAACACTTCGTGATGAGCTTCAAATTTTTACTATGATTAATGAATTGAAAAAAATTGAGAGGAATAAGGTATGGATTTGAACATTTAAAACTAAAGATTATAAAATCATAGTAATAAAATGGTTTTTTAAAAATAATCTAGATGAAAAGGTAAAATAGTAAAGAATAAGACTAGGATAATGGCTAAAGGTTGTAATTAAGAAGAATGATTTGATTACACTGAATCTTTTACCCCCATAACTAGGATAAATGCTATTAGGTTTTTAGTTGCATTTGTTTCTTACATGGGTTTTCAACTTTTTGAAATGGATTTCAAAAATGTTTTCTTAAATAGTTTCAAGAGGAGGTTATGTTGAAAAATCCCTCGTTTTGATAATCACAAAGCAATCTATCATGTTTTTAAATATACTAAAGATTTATATGATTTGAAACAAACTCCTAGGACATGGTATGACTGGTTAAGTGCTTTTCTTTTAGATAACTGTTTTATTAAGGAAATAGTTGATAAAACCTTATTCAAATCTATGTTGACATCATTTTTAGCACTACTGATAAGTCTTTATGAAAAGAAATTTCATATTTTATGACTAAAAAATTTTGAATTGAGCATGAGGTGTGAGTTGAATAACTTCCTTACATTTAAAAATAAACCAAAAGAGGAAGGAATTGTCACAAATTAAGAAAAATATACCAAGGAGTTGCTCAAACAATTTTGTATAGATTAAGCCAAATCTTTAGGAACTCTTATGAACATATGAACTAAACTAAACAAGGATGAATAAGGTAAACTAATGCATGTAAAACCTTAAAAGTGTAATAGGAAGTTTGCTTTATATTACTACTGGTAGATCTAACATCATATTTAGTTTGTGTTTATGTGCAAGATTTGATGCAAGTCATAAAAAATCTCTTTTTTCTAGCTATTAAACACATCATTAAGTATTTATGTCGTTTAATGACTTTAGGCATTTAGTATCCCAATCACAAATTTTTATACTTGGTGGGATATTTTAATGCAAATTATGTGGGTAGTTTATTAGATAGAAATTATATATATAGTTCATGTCAATTATTAGCAAATGCATTACTTTTGTAGTTTATTCAGAGAGAAAAGTTAAATGCTTTTCACTCCTCCCCCTTGGAATGTTATTTTAAACCTCTACAACCTTTTCTATAATCTAAATTTGTGGCATAATATAAATCCATTGTAGTTTTTCCTCATCACTTAAGTAAGGATGACTATGCATAATATAAATTTGTGTTTAGTTGCTGCATATATTTATAAGATAGGAAGGAACTTTAGAGTGTTTAAAAATCTATGTCAATTACAAGACATGTTCTACTTGAATGTTTTAAACTAGACTAAAGAGAATATGAAGGATAGAGTTAAATTCTTTAACCCCTCATACTAGATCAAAAGAAGATTAACTCTTTATTGAATGATGGCAAATTATTTAAATGAATAGTATTACAATATCTCAATGCTTAGCTATCGTAGGACTAAAGTCATGTAAGATGGTTGATAATGATTGATTATTTAAGTTTATGCTAAAATCATGTTATTGTTCATCTATAATCTTGACACTGGACTTAAGTGGATAAGATTACAGTAGTTGGTATTAGTAGCATGGAATAATAAATAGTAGAAATTTTTAGTCCTTAAGTTGTTTTGTTTTTACTATATACTAATTTAGTTTATTGTGTGCCTTCAAATTTTCCTACTTTACTAAAGTATTGTAATTTTTTCTCATTATATAGCTCCCATAGACTGGTGATGCATTTTATAGTATTTATATATGTGTTTCATTGTCAGTTCATCCCTATTTTTATGTTTTAAGTACTTGATTTATGTTCCTTTTGAGTTTGCTTGCATATTTGACCTTAGGACACAAATACCGGTTTAAATTGCCAAGTTTGGAGTAGAATTGGAGCACAATTGGAACTAAAAGAGGTGTGGAACTAAGTTAAAGACTTAGAGCATCATTTTACAAAGTTCTACAACAAATTTAAAGGCCATATGACAAGCCATGAAGAATGGACAAAGAAAAGAACAAGGTAAGAGGAGTAGAAGTTGTTAGAACATGGAAGTTAAATGGCCCCAGTTAAAAAGTGCCATTTTAGTACCCAGAAACCCTTGTTTAGCTTTATGGAAATAAAAAATAAAAAGGAAAAACTTGACTTTCGTTTCTCTAAGCACTCGAAACCCTACATGAGAACTATATGAGCTTAAGAGGAGGACTTTTCTAGCAATTTTGGCTCCCACTTGGGTAGCCCTTTGTTTTCGTTAAGTTTTCCTTAGGTTTACAGTTGTTTTCTTTGTACTTCATCTTCTTTCATCTTTAGACTTTCTTTGCATTTTCATCTTCTTTCATGTTCAAACCTTATATTTAATTTTTTAAGTATTGAACTCTAGTTTTAATTTTGTTTATACTATTGTTCTTTATGTTTTTATTTTTAATTTCTATTTAGTTAATTTGGGTTGTGATAATTGTTGTTAAATCTTGAATTTTTGATAGTTTGATGATAGTTTCTTTATTTTCCAACCTTATTCCCTTTAGTTTCTTCATGATTTCTGTGTTTTTAGCTGTTGTCATGTTAATTTTAGATTATTATGGTTATTTTCATTATGTTAGCTTAGTTTTCTTTTGTATTGAAGATATTTGATGGCTAATTTAGTTATAATTGTGAGAATTAGAATGGGCCTTGAATGGGAATTGTGATTTATGCTAGGATTGAGTTAGAATTCAGAATTAATACCATGAATTACACACTAACTCATAGGATTGACCATTTTAGGTGTAATTTCTAGTTTAGTTGCTTAGTTTTAGCTTTTTATCTGTAATTATCATTAGCGAAAACCATAAGTGGTGATAAGCTAATTGAATTTTTTTGGTAAACTTGATCAATCTAGCCTAGGATTTCGATTCTTAAGGTTATTGATTCGAGTTTATGAGATCATGGCCTTAGTTAGTCATTCCTTAATTCTTAATGTTATCATGCCACTAAATCTAGAGAGCTTGTTTTAGATTGTCGTATGATTAAGGGTAAATTTTCTATCATATATGACCTATTAAAATTGGAAAAACTTAGGACACAAGAGCCTGTTTGTTTCTATAGGCATAACACAATCTTTAAGATTTCGATGGTCAATTATGATTAATAGACCCAAATAATATTTTCAGCGTAACTTTTTGTCTTTATTATTTGTTTTTTTACATTAGTTTTGTTAATTATCTTTTTGTTTATTTTAAATTGATTTAAATCCATGGGTTTGTTTTTATTTTCTTTTCCTTTTACGTAACATTAAGAATAGTTATAACTCCCCTTAGCTCCTTATGGGTTCGACCTTGACTCGCCATACTACATAGTTAGTTAAGTTAGTTAGGTATTTTATTATTTGGTGAGTGTTGTTCCTTGGTTGAATGATTAAAAATGGAAGTTCTTTAAACCGATTTTACATAAAAACTAAAATGAGATTAAGCGAAAACCAACGTGACGAAAGGCAAGTGCACCTATCGAACAAGTAATAAAATGGAGTAATTTTAAGACTCCGAGTGTCGAACCCACGGGAAAAGATGTGTGGATTAATTAAGTTAAGTACTAGATTAATTAGATTACAATTATCTAGGAAATTCTAATTTAATTAATTAAAGGATGAAAAGATAAAATTAAAGACTTAACTTATTTATGCTTCAAACCCTTGCAATTTAAGTTAT
>JAOXYD010065237.1:0-12816 GCA_028565735.1 Pinacopodium congolense | reverse complement strand
GTGAAGCAGCTGCAAGTAGAGGAAGAAGACAGGTCGCAAATGTTGAAGAATCTCCTGAAAAAAGTGTCTGCCGCCCTTTAACGGCACCCTCCACCGATCTACAACGGCGTCATTATAAGATGAACAACCCAAGGTTAGCATGCAAAATTTGACTTCTTCAATGGTGGTCTACAGTCCTTCAATGGTGGGCTGCACAGGGTGCCGTTATAGGTCGGGAAATGTGTCATCCTTTGATCTTTTTGTACATTTCTCCAATTATTCACATCAACCTACAAATTAAACATTTATAATCATTAATTAATCATTTAAGCACTAAAATAGGGCTAAATTAATATCAAATAACAACCAAAAACTCTATGAATTTTCCCCCTAATAAACATTCCAATTTAATTTATCATAGCAAAAAATGTTCAACATGTCTATAATGTTTAAAATTTATGCAGAACAAGGATGCATGAATAGCTTATATATCCATTTTTGCAAGTCTAAAGTCATACCAAGGTCTAGGTTCATTATCCAAGTATGATAGCCTTACGTAGGTTGAAAGTATGATCCTTTAGCACCATATCTATGTTATGGCATGTTCCTAGATCTTGTATTACTATATGTCATCTTTTGATGAATATGAGACCTAGGATGTGAATAAAACATGTTTCTAGAATTTTTTATATGTAAACAAGAAACACTAAAATGAGATAAACTCCTCTTTATACAAGAGAAACTTAAATGAGACGGACTCCTTTGTATACAAAAAACACATAAATGAGATGGACTCCTTTGCCTAACATATGGCCAAAAAACACATAAATGGTTGTGCATTTCTATAAAGATTTGCTTATTTTTTGTTCAATTTACTTTCTTCCCAGTTTTAGGACTAGTTCTATCCTAGATTGTAAGCTAGAAGATAATGGCCTATTCTCTTATAAATTTCTTTCCTTGTATGGAAGTATTATTACTAGTTGGAGGTCCATTATCATTAGTGTATCCCAATCTATGCCTACCATTTATAAACTTTTGTGTTCCTAGCATTAAATGAAACTTCCCATTGCCTTTGGTAAATTTGTCACATGACTCATTAATGGATTCTATCTCACTTCTTAGTGATGCAATTTCATTAACCAATTTATGTTTATAACTATCTACATTTTTTTATTCTAGTTGTCTTTTTAAGATGCACTTCCTTTAAAAATTTTCTACAAATTATATTCTTCCACCTTCTCTAAGCCATGTCTAGGTTTCTTAGTTTCAATCTTTGAAGCATCTAAAAATTTCAAGATTTCATTATACCAAGTGGATAACTTCTTCTTTTTTCCAGTCAGTTCTTTTTAAATATTCTACTAATTAATGACTAAAAAAAATCTAAAGCACAATCATATTCATCATGGCTTCAATTTGACCAAGTAGGTTCATCATCAATTGTGTAAGAATTTAAACAAGAGCATATCTCTTCATGTCCTAAGAAACATGTAGGAATCTTCTTCTTTATATGATTCATTCTTCACTTCGTATGTAGCATCTTAAATATGGTTGGCACCATGTATTTAGCTTCTAATCTACACAATATCTCATCAACTAAAGTACACTTTGAAACTTTATCTAACATATTTCTATCTAGTGCACAAAGTAAAATATGCATAACATTACTATTTAGATAAGCTAGTTCAATATCATTAAAGTCCAATTCCTTTTCCTCCTTAGGAACTTTTTGTCTGTTTACTAACTTTGTTGTAATACGAGAGACTTTTCAAACGACATTTGATATGTTTGAAGCATACCTATGGTTTTAATCAAAATTATCCAAGAAACAAATTAACAATACTATAACACACAAATAGGTAAGTGTATTTATCAATTTTATATAGTTATTATGAATTTAAAGTCGAATCCACAGGGACTAGTATTAGTATGGAATTTCTATATAAGTTACCTAGCCTAACAAGTTTAAAGATGAGTGATTAGTTTAACAGTGAAAATAAACGAAAAAATTATAAGTAAATTGTTTAGACAAACTCACAAGAAGTAACACTCGTTGATGAAGTTAGGATTCAGGTAGTTAATCCCTCTAGGATGTGTTTATATTCATTGTTTATCTTGATTTAATTCATTTTCTATATTTATTAGACTATAGATTCCCTAAGGAAAATCACTTTCTTTCTCAAGCTATGCAATCATATTTGACCCAAAAAATTAGGTAAAAGTTCTCTCTATTCCAATCTATTGATTGAATCCATTAATTCGCTCTATGCAACCTATTGATTTAGATAAGCTCACACCTAACCTGAACATCTTATGTAAGCCTATCTTTAAATCTCCATGCAAGATGCATCATTTATGGAATGATCTAAAAGATATAATGATTTCCTAATTAATCATACATAATCAAGATGTTGAAATCGAGTTTAAATTCACATAACATTTGATAAAAAATTTCTATAAAATACATTAAAAAATTTTAATAGCAAAATTAGAAATCAAAAGTTAAATCAAGAATAAAAAAATAATAATGCATCATATAGTTCATTAAAGCCCAAATCATATGAAAAGATTAGTTCCTACAAATTGTATGATTCATAAAAACAATCAATAAGAAGAAGGACAAAGAAACGCTCATGATGACTTAATCTGAATCCTTGACACCTTGATGGTTATTTATGCAAATTCCTAGTCTTCATCTTTGATTCTATCATCTAAAATGTTCTTCTACTTCAAGATTGTGCAAAACACTTTTGGAGAGCCTCTACTAAATTCACTCTACTTCAGGAACTGGCTCTACTAAATTAATAGAATGATTGCAGATCACATAAGGAAGACACCTAACCTAAGAAGATCATAAACAAGAAAAAGATTAAGGAAGCCGCAAAGTTCTTAAACAAAATTTAAAGTGCAGAAAATTAAAAATTATGAAAACTAAAACAAATAAAAATTAAATAAATGTAAATAAATCTAGTCTAACAAAGAATATAAAAACACTTAATAATGATGCAGCCCTTAGTAATGGCATCAAAAACATGATGTGCTTGTAGCTTACTTATGTTTTTAACCAAAATCATCCAAGAATCACACTAACAATACCACAACACACAAATACTACACCACACAAATGGGCAAGTGTACCTATCAACTGTAATATAGTTAAGGTGAATCTAGAATCAAATTCATAGGGACTACTATTATAAGTGAATTTCTATCTAAATTACCTAGCCTAACAAGTTGAAATATGATTAATTAGTTTAATAACGAAAATAAATAAATAATTAAAAATAAATTACTTAAACTCAAAAGAAGTAACACTTAATGATGAAGCTAAAATTTCAAGTAATTAATCCTTCTAGGATGTACTCATATTCATTGTTTATCTTGATTTAACTCGGTTTCCAGATATATTTAACTGTAAATTGCCTAAGGTAAATCACACACTCTCTAAAGTTATACGATCCTATTCAATTAAATAAATTAGATAGAACTTCTCTCTATCCCAACCTATTAATTAAATGCATTAATGTGCCCTATGGAACTTATTATTTTGGCCAAGTTTACACCTAATTCAGACATCTTATGTCAGCCTATCTCTAAGTCTCAATATAAGATGCATCACTTATGCAATGATCTAAAGCATATAATGATTTCTTAATCAATCATACACAATCAAAGAATTAAAAATTAACATTTACATTTGCATAACATTCAATAAACAATGTCACTAAAATCCACATTCAATTCTACCATCAAATCTAGAAATCAAAAGTTAAATAAAAACTAACAAAAATATTACATTGTAAAATTCATAAAGACCTAAATCCTATGAATATATTAGTTCCAAAGCATCATATGATTCGAAAAAACAATCAATAAGAAGAAGGGTAAAGTAATGATCTTGGTTAATTAATATAATCCCTTGACTTCTTAGTGTTTGTTGATGTGAATTCCTAGTCTTCATCCTTGATTTCTTGCATTTGGAATGTTTTTATATTTCAAGATTTTGTGGAACCTTTAAGAGATGTTTCAAGGCTTGATTCTCCTTCTTTGGTGGCTGAATGAAGATTTTAAAGGCAAGAGAGCTACCAAGAATAACCCTAGGAAGGTTATTTATGTAGGGGGTCTTGCCAGGCTCATGTTGAGAGATCTCTAGCCTTGATCTCATGGGCAAGTGAACCTACTTGTGTGCCCTCTAGCTTTTGGCTCCTTTGGTTCTTTCTCCTCTGACTTATTCCACGCTTATCTGATGGTCATGAAACTTGATATGGAGCTTCCTTACATGATGCACTTACTTTCCAAATTATGTCCATATCTTTTTACTCTTGAACGTCCTAAAAAATGTGACTAAACATGGAAAACATATAAGCAACATCTCATTCCCAGCATTTAACTCATTATGCATAAGAATCACATGGATTTTCATTCAAAACTCAATTAAATAGGTACCGAACCATACCTTAAACAATATGAATTAGGAGCTATCAATCTTCATAAACTTATATTTTGTTCTCATTATGAAAGAATTTATTCCAATTTTCTAACTCGAATAGTCATATCTATTAAACATAAGGGGTGTATCTATGTCTTCACCTAAAAATGCCACTATCTTTAGTCACTAATTTGCTAAAGTTAAACAATATGAAACCTAGGCTCTACTATCTCATGTTGGCCCTATCACACCTATAAAGGAACTAAATTAGGTTCTTTAAAAAATCTTCTAAGTTAATGAATCCTAAGTTTACAAACTTCTACCATACTAACGTGAGACAATTTTCTAACGTAAATTCACCAAGTTCTCTAAAAAATTTTATAGAAGTAAAAAATTAAATTCTATATAACAAATAAAATATTATATAAAGTAAAACTTAACATTAAAGGAGTAAGGTAAAGGATATGAAAACCAAATTTATTATGGTTCTAAGAAACCTCTTCTCCTACATCAACTCCCTAACAACTTATTAAGATTTTTGCAATCATGATGATTTTCAATAGGCTCTAGGATAACCCTTACAATGTCTTACTTTTTCAATAAGCTTAAGTATAACCTTTATAATAACCTATTTTTAATAAGCTAATGGCTAAACTTCAAAAACTCAAAATTCTTAAAATTTACACTCCTTAAAACTACGGTAAAGATATGTCACCCTTTGAATCAAGGTGTTTAAAAGTTCACAGACAAACTATAATGAATGAAACTTTTGAAAGCTCACAAAATCAATGTAATACAACACTAGAACTTATAAAACATGGCTTATAATGCTTAAATAAATTGTATAATATTTCAATCTCTTCTTGGATGAATTTATAGTGTTTGTTTAGGCCTTCTAGCCATTAGTGAACATTGCCAGCGTTCTAAAAATTTATTATAATTTTCTCATTGCATGTACGAATGTTGGAACCCATTTAACACCTCATCTGGTCGACATGTACTTGCACTAGTCAACCAATCACTAATTGACAAGTACATTCAACTAGTTGACTAGTATCTAACTGACCAGTACATCACACTAATTGACCAATCTAATTTTAGATTGGTTTTTGACCCATAAAAACAAGTCCAATTAAATTAAAATTAATTATTAACACATTATTACACATATAAATCATTCCAAAACAATTTTTAACTTCTTAAAACACTTCTTAGCAATCATTCACATAATTTTTCATAATCACTTAACTTTACTTCTTCTTTTAACATAATCACTCACTTTAACCTTAACAATTTATCCTAACATTTTCATCATCATCTTTTCCCATACTCTTTAACATTATCACACATGTTAACACATTCTATTCTCACATTTCATTTTATTATTTATAGCAACTTCATTTCACATAACCTTTAATTGATTCACATAATTTATCCTCTTTCTCACACAAACCTTATCACTGACATCATACTAATTCCCAAAACCATTTTAGTAAATCAAGAGGATCCTTAAAATCCATCTACACATAATTCCTCTTAATTATGTATCCTATAGTAAACATTACTAACTATGAATTCACGATGCATGATGTGAGCCCTTTTAATATAATGGAAATATAAAGATGTGACTTACATTTAAAACTTACAATAATAACCTATTAAGTTCTATCTTGGTCTTCATCTTAAGCCTTCTCCTTTAATCTTCATAAATGTTATTTTATCCTCCAAAGATCTTGATCCTTGATGCTCCAAAATTGATCTTCATAACATGTTTTCCAAGTTTTAAATCAGGCTCCAAACTATGTTTCTTTCAACACACTTGTCTTATTAACACATTAAACATGCTAAAATCATTAATAATATCATTTATTCATCATCAAAGCAATGGTGGATCTATCCTTAGTTCAACACTATGGATTAACTAAGTCTAGGGAAATTATATATATTTAAGTCTAAAGTATGTTCTTTAAAACAAGATGAGTTTCCATCTAATTCAGTGCTTTTTCTCTATTAATCTATTTTATTATTCGGTCATTCAATGAATTTAGACTAATAGGCATGAACAATAAAAAGTTTAAACCTAAAATCCTCTTCGAGATTTAAGACCCTTGTACTTAATCATATTTTAGTCATTCATGGACTGAATTGTGTTACTTTTCCATTAAATTAAAGTATGTTGCTTGTATCCCTAATTACCTAAGAATCTATCCTAGATGGCCAATCCACAACAAATAATTAAACACTTAAATAATAAACATCATTAAAAAATCATGATAAATCGAATAATAATCAATCCATATGATACCTTACCTTAACTAGGGAAATCAAGCACACATAATCATCAATAAAGACAAAAATATATCTAAAGAACCCATACTTTAGTAATGAAAATAAAGAGTCGATGCAAAGAAGAAAAGAAGAGTTAAAGACCATGCAATTAGAATAGTTTATATCAAATGCATATCTTACTCCTTAATCCACCTTAAATGCTCATTACAAACCCTAATCTTGATAACTTAATATAAAGAAATACAAAGGAAAACTAAACTTGAAGAAAGAAAAAAGCTTAACTAAGAATAAGAATGAAAACCAAACTCTAACATGGCTTACATCTCTCTTTACCTCTCTCCATTCTTTTTTATATTTCCTCCTCTCCTTTTCATAATTTTTGGTGACTCATAAGACTATGAGTAATCCCTAATATGTTTCTTGAGATATTTGAATCATTTTTTGTCCAAGTAATCTTTAGATCTTAGGTTTTCAAGCACATAACAATGCACCATTAGAGACGACCAATTATCTTCTGACTTTTCACCACTTTTCTTCACTTTCTCAAGATTAAACAATAGTTTTAATAAGACATAAATGGTAAAATTATGTTTGACTATTTATGTTATGCCCTTTTCATAAATTTTCCATATTTCATCCTTTTCACATTTTATTCCCTCTAATTAAAATGTACTTGAAATGTAATTATTGGCCCTTTTTGGAACCTGAGAGTTGTGTTCTTTAAAAATTTTCTAGGTTAATGAATCTTAAGTTCACAAGCTCCTATAAAATATTATGTAGAAGTGAAACAAGTATCTAACCTAAATTCACCAAGTTACATAAACTATTTTGTGGAAACTAAAAAAAATTCTATAATCAACATTTTATTTTATAGTGGATCAGAGACAACCTCTTTCTCCTACATCCGCTCCCCAATAACTTGTTGAGAATTTCATTATCATGTCCCTTTTTTCAACGTGCTTTAAGGTAACCTTTACAATGACTCGCCTTTTGAATAAGTTTAGGTGTAATTTTTACAATAATCCACTTTTTCAATAGGCTAAAGTGTAACCTTTAAAAATTCACACTCTTAAATATACTACCCATAGAATACACTTTAAAATATGTCACTCATAGCCAACCTAAATGTTTAAGAGATAACAAACAAATTTAAGGATTAATATGATTACTCTCAATCTATACATCTTTTAAACATGCTTTTATGATGATAATCTTAATTTTAAATGGTATGTGATTTATATACATAATTGATTAATTATTGAATAAAATATTGTTTATATTATTTTTAATGAATTTCTATGTGTTTGTAGGAGTTTGGTGAATAATTTGCACTTTTAAAGTTAGATGGAGTGTTGAAAAAATTTGAAGAGCAAGAGCATTAAGTTATGGAGTTCTACACGAAATATCAAGCCTATAATATGAATGATAGAGAGCGCATCAAGAAAAAATTAAGAGAAGCAAAACCTAGAGGGGCTCACTAATATTCTTATAGAAGGTGCATGGTTTGGCGCATGGTTGTGAGCAAGGTTGTGACTTGGTCTAACCTTCTTGCGTATTGAAGCAATTATAGGTCTTTTCATCAATGTCTTTAGTACCTTGGATGTCCATAGCTGACACCAAGTTCTTAGAGGAGGACTTCAAGCCATCTTCAAAAGATTTGGATTATAATTGAAAGATAGAATTGTATTAACACGGTAAGTAAGGGATGATCAATAGTGTTTTTCTAATAAGAATCATATAGGAGTAAAAGGATTCAAGCACCATGACCATGAGCTTCTCAATCCCTATCTTTTGTATGATTATTATTGTTTATTTCATTATAGTTAGGAATTAATTTTCTAGTAGGATCTAGATGATTATAAACCGTAGGATTAGTCTTGCACATTATTCCTTTGATTTAGTGTTAAATTTCTAGATTTTGTCTTGGATTTTTTGTGGAATTAATGCAATTGGTTTTTATTATTGCACAAACGTGTGTTTCGATTCCAATTGTTTGATCATATGTTTAGATTAAGAGATTAGATATATGAAGAGATCAATCTATATTACATGAGAATTTTGAATTATTTGTAAACTTAATAAAAATAATAGGTCATATAGAATGTGTTAATGCATTCAATTGATATTTTGAGATAAGGAGAACTTTAGTTTAATTTATCAAGGAATAAGAATCACATAACTAGAGATAGTGTGTAGTTCAATTTAGGGAACCTTTGGTCAAAGTAAATTTGGATGATTGGTTAAATCAAGGTTTAGCAATAAACACAAATATATCTATAGGGATTAACCATCTAGATCCTAACTTCTTAATTGCTTGTTGAATCTTATGGATTTGCCTTTGAATTTACCTTTAGTAACTTAATTTAGTTTAATTTAATTAATTATTAAAATCAATTGAATAGGTTAGATAGTGAAGAGATGAATGTTGCTAGTAGTTCAAAACATTCCTTGTGGGATCAACAATTCAAACTCATAGGATCTATACTTCTAATTTGATAGGTGCACTTACCTATTTAGGGTCTTAGTGTTATTTAACTGGAGATTTAAGATCCATTTGAGTAAAACTGATAGGTAAACTCATACTACATCAAGTTTTTGGAAGTAATGTTAAGGAGTTTTTTAGGATATTAAGTTATTCCTATATTTGCTTGACTAACAATTTTTCTTTCCATTATGTTGTTTTTATGTTTAATTGTATAAAATTTCTTCTTTTAATCTTATGTATGGAGTTTTGAAGTGTAGTTAGTTGATGTAATGGCATGACAAAGTAATCAATGGCAAGACTACTAATGGTAGGATAACTAAGACATTGTGATTGGTAGGTGGAGAATTGATGGTATGGTTTATGACAGCCATTGGAGCAATACCTATAACTTATTACGGACTAATTCAACTTATTTTAAGAAATCTCTATTGGAATATTATCAACAGTAGGAAGTAGAATCAAGGTTGAGGGAGTTATTAGAGAAAGCTATATCCAAATTAGAAGCTCAGTTCAAAGGTTTAAAGACCTCTATCCATAATTTGACATCAAAAGCTGAGTAACTAGTTCAACGAGAAAAGGAATCAAGGGTGAGACAATTTCTAGTTAAAGTCATATCCATGATAGAAGCTCGATTCATTGAGACAATTGTTAATTTAAGTCATATCTATGATAGAAGCTCGATTCAAAGGCATAAGGACTTACATACATAATTTGGAAATATAAGTTAGACAACTAGTCGAGCTAATTGTAGAACAAGAGTAAGCTGGCACACTTACTTTTACAAAAATAAGGCCAATGGAGTAGGAAGAAGAAGAGTTAATAATAAGTGAGGAGACACTAACATTCAAGGTGTTGCAACTCACATATTTTTTGTATCATCTAGTATAAAAAGTAGGCAGAAGATTAAGATTGAAAAAGAGAATAATCTTCCTCCAGCAATAAGGCCTAGCTAAGAAGCGATTGTTTAAAGGTAACCCATATTATTTCCTCTGTTTTTATTGCTTTTTAATTTATTTCTTAAATTATGTTGTATGTAGTTTTGAATGTTGATATGTTTCATTTGATTACATATGCATGTGATTGTGTGTTTTAGGTCTCTTAAGATCTCTTATAAAATTTAGTTGATACATTTCTGTTAACAATGAATGTTTTTGTTTAAGAAAAAGTTAGAGAGGCCTTATAACAAAGAATGAGTGAAAATATTAATTATCTAAAATCTTCCAAACCCAGATCAACCTCCAAAGTGGTTTTTGTGCAATAATTTAGAATTTTTGCATCAAATCATCAATGTATGTGCTCAGTCTTTGCATTGAACACCTAAAATTTTTGGGATTTCATTACAATGTAGGCTTTGAATGTGGACATGGGGTTATTGCTCATATCGTTGAGATTTTCTATCAATATTTAAGATATGTTTTGATTTATAGTGATGTATCATATGGATTATCTCATGTTTATCAACTCCCAACACTCCCAAAATGAAATTTAGATGATTATTCACTTTAGTGTGAGTGTGTTTATGCATAATAGGTGGATTTTTCATACCATGTTTATGAATTTGTATGCATTACTTGACTTAGTTGCAATTCATTGATTCCTTTTACTCATAAAAACTACTATTTAATATTATAAGTTCTGTGGAAATTGTTTTGAATCAATTTGTGGTGCTAATTTTATTTGTGAACTTTTAAGGTGATGAAATATATTGCTCTCTTATAGTGGATTGTTCATGGACGACATGTATTTTCTTGTTAGGATTGATATCTCCATAGGTGCCTTAAGATAGTTTATATGCAAATTCCAATTCATGATGCACCTTAATATGTTACCTATTATACTTAAAAATTGAAGTAAACATGTCATTCTTACATCTTTCACTGCAAGGTTGATGATTTTAAATGTCTCAATAGCCTTGAATTTAATTTATTATGGAATACATTACATGACTTAGTACTTTGCATGTAATTACCTATTATTTGTGCATTATAATGTTTATCCATGATTTCTTGGCTTATGGATTAGGTATTGGGCATGAATATGATATATCTACACTTATTCTAGTGTTAATTACAGTTTCAATTATAGTGAACTTAATGGGAGAAGCAATAAAAAATGTAGAGGGAGTACATAAAGTTTCATTGCCTATAGCCATGTCTTACAGATGATTAGTGGTTGTTAGGTGTCGAATTGATTGAGTTTTAATGGTTAATTTGTTGAAATATGATGCCTAATTCAGTGCTACATTGTTAAATTTATATGTTATTATGTTTAATTTATAGGATGGAGCTTCAAGATAGAGATTGGAGAAAAAATTGGAAGAAAGTTCCTCATTTCAGTCCATTAACAGTACCCTGCCAATGTCACATTGATGGATGAACAGGGTGTCGTTATAGAGATAGAATTCGACCTTCAACAGTGGTCTCTCATGGTGTCGTTATAAGGAGGTAGGGTGTGCTGAAGGAGCAGTCAACAATTTCAACTCCAAATCTCCACAATTACAACTGTCACATGTTACTTCCTTATCTCCTTTGTCAGCTAGTACAAGTGGAAGTCCAGAGATTTTGCATAACACAAGAAAAAACAACAACAACACGCGGAAAATTAAAACAAAAATCAGACCTAACATTAGTGAGGTATGCTCTTACTTCTCTTTTAGTTTTTTTAGATGTTTTAGGCTTCAATCACTTGTAATTTGAGTTTTAGATTGGTTTTTGAGTTTTTATTTGTTGGAGATTGAAGCTAAGACATAAATATGAGTTTATAAACCATCATAGAGGGTTTCTAAACTCAGATTATTACTTTATGTCCTCTATTTTTTGGATTAATCAGAGTCCATGTTCATAGGATCATATGCTTGAATGTTATTTAATTTTCTTGAAAGATCTTATGGAATCTAAAGTTGTGTTGGTGTCCAGATCATCTTGAGGAGCTCAAGACTTGTCTAAGAGCTTTCTAAACTTATTTTGTAACTTCTACACTACTTATTTTAGCTTATATTTGTAAATCTATCAAAGTATGTGACTTCAGATGGATTTTTTGTATGTTTTGATGATCATGTGTGGTTAAATCCATTTTCCCAATTTGGATTGGTGTTTTAATGTTTTAAGAGACCTTAAATACCATTAATAAGGTATTATTTTGTTTATTGAAGGTCTTAAAGTTCTTATTTTGGATTGATCACCTAATATTAGAGTGAAAGATAATCAAGGATCTGAGAAATCTAGATAGGTTGTTGGAAAATTCAATAAGCAAAACAAATCAATCAATCAATGACCAAATTTTGATTATTTTTTAGAGTTAGAGATCTAAGACCACAAATTCAAAAATCAACTTCTTTAAATTAAAGCACATTTACTAGATTTAAAAGCATAACTAATCTTTAAACTAAATTTAATGGAGAAAAGGCATAAGTCTTAACCATAGCTTTATCTTGAATTCGTGAAGGAACTCTAATATAGCCTTTAAAATTGTTTAAAGCTCAATTCATTCATTAATCACCTAATCCTTAGCTGGATTGCATAAGTTAATAATTTTTAGTAATTTATAAATAATTTTATAATTCAAAATTGCAAGGTTTGAAGAAAAATTATGATAGTTTAGTATTTTTCATCCTTTTAATTAATTAAGTTAGAATTTC
>JAOXYD010065226.1:0-12817 GCA_028565735.1 Pinacopodium congolense | reverse complement strand
TAAACAAGTTTTAAAGCATAATTCAAGGCTAATTAAATTATCAAAACATTTCAAACAATTCAACACATAAGAATTGCCTTGATTATGAAAACTTTTCATTTATCTAAATGTGTTTGAACATTTATTTAATTTTCTCTCTAACTTTTGTATAACAAGTCTTCTAGTAACCTTAGCTGGCACATGCATGGAAAAAAAAGGAAAACCAAAGGTAAACAAATCTTGGTTTACAACGATAATGGAGACGTCTTAAAGGAAAACGTTTGTGAAAAGTTTAATATAAGAATGCTTCATATTAGAGTGATCAAAATTCCTATTGAAAATTATGGCACATGCCACGTTAAAATATACAACTTAGTGCTCAATGTATCTCTGGTAAGAAAAGGAAAAACAGGTTCAGAAGACATCTCTCTATTGTAAAATCGCTTTTATATCTCATTTTAAGTGAAGAACGAGAATGAAAAGAAAGGCTACACTTATCTAGGCACCAAATTCATTAAGTTTTTTAAGCTCAAGTTCGTCAGATATTCAAAGCCCTATTCCCTATTTATAGTTGAAACGCTTAAAGAAACTTGGTTGCTAGAACCCTACTACTCAATTCAAGCCTCCTATTGTTAATCCAGTCTATTAGAACTCAGCTCCTCCTCTCAATTCTGGTCTACAATACCAATCAAATTCCCCTACTCTTTTGACATAATCCATTAGATAATATGTTCTTTTAATAAACTAAAGATTTTATCAACTTTACTAAAGGAAAAAGGAAAATTATGAATGGATTACTTAATAAAGAAGACTACTATAAAAGGTTTTGATGATAGTTTTCAAGGACCTAGTATTAATGTTAAGCAAGAAGCTCCTTCATCTAGTTAGTTAGAGATCAAATCAAATTGGATGTCTTTTAATTTATTTCAACAAAGTTATAAACAATGTTGGAGGTGGTGCTGGATCTCGCATATGTTTATAACGCTTTTTCTATAGGCTATTAAGAGGGCCCTTTGATTTTGTGTTAGGCGGGTGGGCATGCTTTTAATGGTGTCGATGATGCCAAGTAAGTTTTAAATAAGGATTAATAGAGAAACACGTTCTCTAATTCACAACAAAAGGAGAAGGCAGGTGTACCTATCACTAATGTAATATAATTTAGTGAATCCTGGTGTTAGTCCATGAGGACTACTCTTATCGATGTATTCCTATGTAAATTATCTAACTTATAAAAATGATAAATTGATTAATGATTGATGAAAAAATAAAATAACTAAACAAATAAAATAAATTCCTAGTACACTTATAAAGATTAATAATCAAATATGAAGTTAAGATTCAAGTAACTAAACTCTCTCGGAAGTATGTCTATTCATTATATTCTTATTTTGATTATAATTCCTTGATTTATTAAACCATAGACTACCAAATGTAAGTTGCACTCTCACACGAGTTATACAACCCTATTATAATCAATAAACTAGGCAAAATTTCTCTCTATCCCAATCTAAGGATTGAATGCAATATTTGGTTCTATGGAATCTATTGTTTCAATTAAGCTCACACCTAAATAATATATCTTACATATTAATATCTCTAGGTGCACGTGTATTGTATTTTGTCAATGGAATGATTCAATTCATGTAATTGATCTCTCAATCTAATCCTACACAAATCAAAGTTTTGAAAGCAATGTTTATATTTACATAAAAATTGCATTAAAAGTTCATAAGCATCAATTGACAAATCTAATTCAAAATCTAAAAATCAAAAGTGTTAATCTAATAATAACAATAAAAACTACATGCTCAAGTTTGTAACAACTCAAATCCTAAGATAAATTTAGTTCCTAAACATTGAAATATTAATACAAACAAACATAAAAAAGAAGGTTTTAATAACTCTCAATGTGAATTCATCTTGAATCCTTGAAACTTTGATGCTGGATCTTTAATTTGATGTGTTTGGATCCATTATTCTCCTTCAAATTTAATGAAATCCCTTTTAAATAACCTAAGACTTGTCTCTTTTGTAGTGGTGGTTGCCTTCCTCTTTATGAGGCTTCCGTGACCTCAAAAACAAAAATATTAGATCAAGGGGAACTCTTCTCAAGATTCCCCATGATTTGGGCCACATTTTGGACCATAGTTTAGCCCAAACTATAAGTTTTACTACCTAGTTTTTACATTTGACCAAATTATGTGTTAAATCGAGACCCCTTGCTAAAATTTCTAGCTTCTACCTTTTTTAGTTATTTTTTCCATATCTTCCTCTCCACTTTTCCTTTGGCGATGTAATTGGATATGTAAGGTCATCAAATGTTTTTCTCAATCCCTATAAAAGTTCATAACAATCTAAGTTCTATAAGTATACCAAATGTGTAATCAAATTCACCAATGTCAAAACTATTGTTTGTTTGGACTTATCATGTTCATCTCCTGATGCATCCTTCATGGCTTATCATATTGTCTTGAAATTTGGTGTTAAGCTTCCTCACATGACGTTCTTAAATTCGCAATTGACTTTATACCATTTGCAATCACAAAAATATGTTGACTTAATCTAAAATTTTGTATAAAAATGATAAAATATGAAAATCATATGAGGAACATCTCCTTCAATGATTTTAACTATATTTACATGCAAATTGCTTAAAATTACTTCAAAAAATTCTCCTAACAAGCAAGAATCATTCCTAAAATGTGTATGTTTTGATACCTATCACATATTATCATTGTGTCAAAAATTCAAATGGGTTATCTAAGAAACATATATGAGCTACTTCTTCTTACACATGCTCACTCTCTATTTCTCGAACCTTTTTGATGCCTCCATAGGTGATCTCCAATGTGTGCCAAATCTCAAAAGTAGATTTACAACTAGAAACTCTTTTAAATTCATTCTTATTCATTGTACAAAATAAAATATGCATGATTTTATAGTTAAAGGAAATAAATCTTTCATCCCTTTTATACCACTCGCTTTCATCCTTTCTTACTATTGTCTCTAAATAATCTAGAATTATTGTCATTATTAGAATGTGAGGGAAATTTGCTATAGCTCCCTAAAAATATAGTCCTATAGCCAAAAAAAAGTGTTTCACCTTAATATTTCATTCTCTACCATTTTCACCATCAAAACAGCGTGTGTCTCTTTGTCTTCAAAAAGTTTTATTCATGACTTGAATCATCACTTGATCACTGGAAATAAACTGTTTGATTCTTAGCTTTGATACTACTTGTTGGTCTCTATATGGCACCTTAAAGGGGGTGATAGGGGTATAATATATAAGTATTTAAAAAATAACTTTACATGTTTTCCCCTCTTTCTTCATATGAAATTCTTTAATTTATGTGAGTTTTTTAATGAAAATATAGGTTTAAGCTCAAATCTGCCATTTTGTGTGAAATTAACAAACTTTCATTATTTTTTTCTGAAAGATCAATGATTATTTTTAACGGCACCGTTGATGTCCATTTGAAACACTACTGTGGTCCTAGTCAAAGTCAAAAAAATAACAATTATCTTTAAGGGTTTTTTGTAAAGTGATCAATCCACCATTAAAATTCAATTTACGGACAGAAGAACAATATAACTTTTTAATAGTGCTATTGTTTAATGAATTTAAGAGACATTTTATTCTCAAGAAGCATATTCTAGCATATGTTTCATCCCTAAAACAATCCTAGACCTAAAGAGGTGCATACAAGCAGATTTTTACAGAATTTGGCAAGTCTTTTTTAAAAAGTTAGTTAGATAGTTAGCATATTTTATGATTTTTCTTTTAGATTGTCTCTTAACTATGTAGTAGAGACATTCAAGATGTATTTTAAGGTTCCAAGGAGTAGAATAAAGGATTGGAACTAGGATTACAATTTGAATAGCTTATTTTGAGTGTATTTTCATACTGTTTAACTTTTTTATATAATGCTCTTGTTATTTTATCAATAGAATATGTGTTTTTATATGAAATCCTTTTTTAATTGATAAACTCATATGACTAAACATTGTTAATAGCTAAGGTAAGATAAGTAGATGGATTAATTAAGCTCAAATTCCTAACTGATGTGCAAATATTTCTTTATTTGAGCACTATTTGTCAACCTAGGAATTAATTAAGCTCAAATAAATTAATTATACAAATCATGAAATTCAAATTCAATTTAAGACCAATAGTTTCAATAAGTATATCGATTAATAAATAGTAAAGTAGAGTATTTTTAAGACTCTGAATGTCGAACTCGTGAGGAAAATATTACAAGTACTATGTCACTTAAATTGCAATTATCTAAAGAGCTCAAGATTATAAATTAAGAAAGGCTAGAACAACTAATTAAACCTAAAGATTTCCAATCATTGTAATGGAATTCAAAATTTCTTAAAGAGCACCAAATTGGATTAATTAGATAAGGCTTAGGATTTTAATACTTCAACTGAGTTATAAAAAGGTCAGAATGCCTAATCTAGGATACCTTCACTAAATCAAGACAAATGCTATAGTTAAATCAATGCCTTTTCTATACCATTCCTACTATATGGTTTGGTCCACCTATCGATATAAGAAGTAGGCTTAAAGTTCAAGAAGTCTAATCTTAAAATCTCATGTTTTAAGACTAGCACCCTCATGAATAACTAGTCAATGGCGATGCATTCATTAAAATCATATTATTTGCTGATTTTTCCAATGGATAAGGTACTTGGTCACGAATCCTTAATCATCTTTCAACTTTATCTTAAGTGGCCAAGATAAGACAAGCTCGAAGGACTAAAATAAACAAAGATTACCATCCAACATGTATTAGAACCTTAATCAAGGTGTTTGGTAACCCATCCTTACCTAAAAATTAGATTAAAAATCATGTACATATATCAAAGAACAACAAAGATCAAACTTAAGCAACATATTCTGCAATATATGTAAACAAAGAGTGAGAAACAAGTGATTTAAGGTTTAAATTGAACCAAATAAAGATCCAAACTATAAAACAGCCTTCAATCATGTGTACAAATCCTTTTAATCTTTAAAAGAAACATGAAATTATCAAATACAAAGCTAGAAAGAAAAAAGAAACAAAAACCTAACCTAGAGAAAGAAAAGGAAAATCCTAGACTAAGATCCAATTTTGGCAACCTCAACCTCAGCTCTTTATGTATAAAAATGGGCTTTAGAGCTTAATATATATATCTAGAGTAACCAACTACAAGTGGAGCTAGTTGCAGCAAGTAGAAGCTAAAGATCCAGAAAGAAAATTTACAATAGTTACTTAAATGGCACCTTCAAAGGACTTAAACGATGTCGTTAAAGTCTTACCTTTTAGCTCTGTAAAATGACTTCAACAGTGGTTCTTCATAGTTAAATAAGGTCGCTCTAAATGGTCATTGAGCTTCTACTTTCTCATGTTTTTTTTTATATTTTGATATTTTCTTCATTTATTTACTCTAATATACAAATCAAACATATTTAGAGATAGATCAAACAATTTAACATCAATTTGGTAGAAAATGTGCATCAAATTATGTTGTAAAATACTATAAATTATGAACCTAACAAGTGCTTAGTTATCTATTACGGATTGTTCATCTAGGATAGATTCATAAGTAATTAAGATTTAAGGAATCTTCCCTAGTTTTTGACAAAATCAGTAAGCAATGAGATTTAAATTAGAGAATGAACAAGTATGGGTTAATTGTGAGGGTTTCAATTATAGAGGAGGATTTTAAAATTAAACTTCCTGATATTTAAACTATTACCCTCAGTTCATTGAATAAACAAATGATGGAATAGCATTAATAGAGATAAGGCATTGAGTTAATCACAACTGTGTCTTGAGTTTGAGAATATTCCTAAATCTAGCTACACAATAATTTTTTTTATTTAATTAATTTGTTTTAATTTGAACTCTTAACTATACATTCGATATTGGTAACCTTGAATTGCCTTTTAAGATCTATTACATTCATTGAGAAGTTTAGTTAATTTAGTAGTTAAATTTATTTTACCACATTCACTTGGTTTTTTTAGTGTTTATAGTCGATCCTCATGGGAACAATATATGGACTCCTTAGAATCCATTGTATTATTTAGGATAGGTATACTTACCTAAGATTGGTCTTGAATTAAGATTGATTAAAATTCGAGTGTAAAAAGACTACAAATAAGTTTTAGCACCATTGTTATGAATCTTTACTAGGAATACTAGGAACATATTAGTGTCAATTGGTCTAGAGTTTTATGTTTTAATTTTTTTTAGTATTAATTTATACGGTAGGTCATCTTTTAATGACCAGACAATAATGATTAGAAACTTATCACCACAACTTAGCAAACTAAATGGAACATTAGGTTAAATCAAATATAGAATTTGACCATATTAAATTGTCTAACATTTCCAAAGTGCAACCAAGGGAGCAAGATTTTGTAAATTCAATTATAATTAAGGAGTTGCTAAACCATTGAGCTGGAGGAGCATAATGAAAAGCTATTGATATTGCGGATAGCAAGATTAAAAAGTAATCTTCTGTAATCGTTGATTTTATTATTACTATAATTTTTTATCACTAAGAAGGAATTTTGTGCCAAGGATTTTCACAGTGATGCTTCCCAATGGGAAAAGGAGATGAATAATGGAATCTAATAATTGGTATATTAAGCAATAAGGTAGTAGCACACCATCGTGAAAGTGAAGAAGAATTTTGAGGTAGTAGCACACCATCATGAAAGTGAAGAAAAAGTTTGAGGCTATAAGTTCAAAAAGAGAATTAAAATTCTCTATTGATAGGGTTCATCTAAAAGACCTTAAAGAAACACTTCTTATGATGCATCACAACCGTTAATTTAGTTTATTTTAGTTTCTTTTTTTAGTTAGTTACTTAATTTTCATTTTAGTGGTTTAAGGCCCATACAGAAAAGTCATATTACAGTGGAGGACACGATAACACCTACGGTAGAGGCTGAGTTTGATATCTCCAAAGCCTTTCGAGCATTAGATTAGAAGCCAATGCTACGGTTGGATTAAAGTCATTATCCCAGCTTAATATGTGTTCCACACAAACATTAAGCAAAAAGAGGACGTTAATCTTATTGAGGTTTTTTCATTCATTCAAGTGTCATAGTATAACTTACAAGAGTCTGAATGTCATCCCACAAGGATTACTAATGGACTACTAGTACTTTATGTTTCTCTATTATCTAATCCTATTAAAACTTAGTGATTGATTAATAATTAAAATAAATTAAAAAAATAATTAAAAAAATCCAAATCAAGCTAATAGATTAAGTATGTAAATGATGATGCTAAGACCTAGATGACTAATCCCACGAAGACATTAAAGTGATCATTGTTTAACTATGATTTAGTGTTTATTGGATTTGCTTAGACTGTAAGATACTTTAATTGAGATATACTTTCTCTCTAGTTATTTAGATCCTATCCTCTGAGCTAATTAATTAGAATCTCTTCTCAATATATACAGTAATTTGAAATATTATTGTGATATGTGGATCGTATGGTTTTAACTAGGTTTTGTAATATGTGGATCCTATAGTTTTAGTTAGATTCACATCTAGCCTAGAAAACTTATATAGGCCTATTTCTAGAACCTAAAGCAAATTTATTTACCTACAGATTTATCTATTCATCTAAATTAACTCTCAATACAAATATATGAAATCAAATATAAAATTGAAAATGAATTCACATAAATATCAAAATCAATATACTGTATCCATAGGTAAATTTAAGAAAAAAAATCTAGAAATCATACAATAAATCAAAGAAAAAAAATTAAAACTACGTCTTAGGGTTCATTTCACTTAGCTCCTATGAGAATTCGATTCATCAACACATTAAAGATACAAGAACAATCAAATAAAAATAAGAGATTAAAAAACTCATTCTTATAATGCTTTGATCCTTAAATCTTTTATTAATATTGTTAGAACTTTCACTTGATCTCTTAATATTGGATTTTTGATTGAATTATCCTTTATAATTCTCTTTAAAATCAAGTAAAAGTGGCTTAGGAATTGACCTTTGGTCTCTTGGTGGTAGCTTTCTGTCATCTAAAGATCAAAAGTTTTAATTAAAACCTAAATCTACACTTAAATAAGAGAGGAATCCTGACTATCTCATAATTAGAGTCATGATTGTCTAAAAGCAAGAAGCTGTGGGACATCCCGTGAAGTTTCTATCAAAATCATTACTAGACATTTTGCTCCTTTGATGTTTTCTCTACAAAACTTCTATGGCTTGGGCTATAATTGTGAGGTAAGGTGTGGAATTCGCTGGATTGACACATTTCTTCCATATTTTGATCCCATAAATCATGTAACTATTTTCAATCATCAAAATGTTCACTAAGACCTATAAAATGTTTATTGTTGCAAAAATTGTCATGAGCAATATCATATTAAAACCTTAATATACATATTAATAGAATTCACATGAAAATAAACCTCAAACCCAGTATTTTAGCTATCAAATCATGCCTAAAATGTATAAAGGAAGAGTACTATCAAATACCACCATACTTTAACAATTGATTATCCCGAATCAACAACTTAGACAGTAGACTTAAAGCATTCTAGTTAAAAACTAAAAGCTAATTGAATATAAAAAAACTATAAATAATTGAATTTGACATAGCTTACGTATATTGTTAGTTAGTCTAGGTACTAATTAAGTGAAAATAAATCAATCTCTTAACAGGCAATTCAAATTCAATTCAAGACCAACATTTATGGCAAATATATTGTTCAATAAGTAATAAAGTGGAGTATGTTTAAAACTTCATAAGTCAAACCTATGAGGGAAATACTGTGAGTATTAGGTCATTCAGATTACAATTATCTAGAGAACTCAAAATAGTGATTTAATGAAATTTAAAGTAATTAAATTAACCTAAAACCTTCCAATCAATGTAAAGGAATCCATCATGTTTTATAGATTACATAATTGAATAATTAGCTAACGTTTATACTTTTAATTATCCCACTAAGATATGAAAGGGTTAGAAAGCCTAATCTAGGGTACCTTGACTAAATCAAGACAATGTTATCATTAAGAAAATGCCTTATCTCTATTTGTCATATCCTAAAGTTTGGTCATTCATCAAATTTTGGTAATAGGTGTAAAGTTCAAGAGAATTAACATAAAAATACCTTATTTTTAGATTAGCAAAATTTTGGTTATTCATTGATTTACATCACATTTTTTTATTGCTTTATCCAATAACTAAGGTAGATTTCTTGGATTCTTAATCATCTATTGTTTTTATCTTGAGTGACTAACTTAAAATAAGCATTAAGCATTCAAATAAACTAAGATTTTATCCAACATGCATAAGAAACTCAATCAAAGAATTTAATAACCATAAATTAGTTGAAAATCAAATGAAAAACACATATAGATCAAAGAACAACAAGAATTGACCTTAAGCAACATGTTCTTGAAAATATTCAATAAAAGAGTAAGATACCAAGCATTTAAGGGTTAAAAAAGAAGCAAGTTAACCTCTAAAGTGAAATATAACTTTGAATCATTAAATCAAACTCCTAGAATCCTTAAAACTATTATAAAATATCCAAATATAATTTCTTGAAATAAAAATAGAAGAAAAACCTTACCTAGATAAAGAAGAAAAAAAATCTAGCTAAGGAGGTGAATTTGGCTACCAATTTATTATTCAACATGCACGAAAATAGCTTTTGAAACTTCCTTTATATATTCCTTGTAAGTGGCTATAAGTTGAAGTAAGTTGGAGCTAAATTGTTCAAAGATCTACCTCAAAACAGTGATTGACTATTTAAATGGTGCTTAATTTAGTAGTTAAAAGACATCGTTCAAACCCTTGCGTTCAACTCATAAACTTGATTTGAAAGTGCATTTCAAGGAATCAAATGACGGATTACCATACCCACTTTTAAGTCTTTAAATGCTCCATTTTTTATCTTTTTCTCACAATTTTATTCTCTTTTAGGGATTAATCTACAATTTAAAAATTTTCAAACATAATTTAAAATTTAAACATTAAAATAGTCGAATAACCATGAAAAATACTATTAAATGAACCCCCATCACTTACCCCAACTCTATTATGTCGAAAAAATTTATTTTTTCACATGAAAAAACATAATTAGTAATATGCGATCCTTTATATATAATACTAGACATCAAAGTAATTTAATATAAAAGACTGCAAAAATTCAATCAAGGGTATGTTTAAAACATTTAAATTTTATTTAAAGGTTACCTTGTCTTTTGACATGAGGTAAACATATTATCAGGAATGATCCTCAATTACAAAACTAGGATACTATTTTTAGCTTGTTTGAGATGATAACTCTTTTTTCTGAAGTGAAGTTGAACACCTTGTAATGAACACTTTTGATTACTCAACAAGGTCACCTTCTCAAATGGCTACTAGCACCACTTATAATCTTCAACCTTTTATTGGTACAAAATTATGAAAGTGTATAATTTATGCTTATTAATTCAACATACATTATTTAAAACAATAAAATACACACCCTGTTCCAAATTCACATAACAATCTATAAAAAATGCCTCTGAAGATCTAACATTGTACACAGGGGTCACATAACATGTAGAATTCACAAAAATTAAAAAGGGAGAAAGGTTAGGGGTTAGAAATCATTTAAGAGTTATTCAACATTAACTATATCAAATACATCATATATACTGAAATACCATAGTTAACAATCAACTAATAATCAAAATTACTTTAAAGTTAAATATCTAAAACAATCACTATCAAACTCATAACAATTCAAGTGTATATGGTATAAAAAACTAATATAACCCTAAAAATTATGTAAAATTGTCTTCAATTTAAGGTTCAAAAAATAAAATAAAGCACAATAAGTGTAGGGGAAAAGAGAATAGTACTACCCTTACAATTTAAGTCCAAATGTAGGTAAGGTTAAGATGATTCCATTCTATGTTATGGATAATACTTGCAAAAAAGAAATCAAAGCTTATTTTTGTTCATAACTATAAAAAATTAAGTAGAAGTTTTTGAAATGAGTAGAAGTTTTTTAAATGATTTAATCAATATTTATAAAGTAATATAAAAATAAAATAAAAAGCACGTTAAAAAACCCTATAAAATGAAAATGTTTAAAACATCCATAATGAAATAAAGATAAAGATAAAAGAAAATATATTGAAAAGAAACATAATAAAAGGGAAGAAATCTTGATTTTTAAGTCTAGCTTATGTGTGCAACCATCAATCATCATCTATGGGAGGTAACAGCTGGCAATAAAGATGTATCAATCCCCTCTGCTTGGTTTGCTACTCCTTCTATTGAGTGTAAATGTGTATAAACCTTATTCATGCTCAAAACTTATAATCCATAAGCCATATAACCATTGATACACACTATAATAATCATTAAATAAGTAATTTCACTCCAAGTAGGAAATCTAGTAATGTGTTCCATAATTGCTCAAATCCAAGGCTTAGGAGATATTCAAAATCACCAAACCATTTGCACAGGATGTAAGAATAACATCTGTAATTCAAAAATTAAGCATAATGGAAAACATAGTAAGGTGCATAATGAATTGGAAATGAAATGTAAATTATCTTGAAGCACCTATGGTGATATTAATATTAAAATAAGAAAACACATGATATCTATGAATAATTCCCATTGTAAAATCACTCAATTTCATCTCCTTGAGCATTCATATATATAATTATCATCACAAGTTGATTCAAAATAATTTCTGCTATGTTGATTTGGTATCACTAATTTAGATCAAACAAATTAATCAATTAACATGCAAATCAAATTCAATACCAAACCAACCTTATGAAAATTTACCGGTCACAAATAATAAAGGGGAGCATATTTAAGACTCTGGAATGTCGAAAACTGATAATTGTGCATTAGTATAGGTTTTTCTAAGTGTTTAGCATGTGTTCTTTTGCAATTTAGGATGAACTTGCCATGTTTAGGACTTATTTGGTGTATTTTTGTTTAGCATGATCTTCATTACTTTTTTGTTTATGTTTGTTATTAATTTAGAGTAAGTTTTGATTATTTAAGTGCTTTTATTTATGTTTTATGTTTTATTATTTAATTGTTAATTTTGGTTTAGAATTAAGCCTTATTCGTGTATTTATTTATTGTGTAGGGTAAATTGAAGTTGAAAAAAAGAAAAATGAAAATAAAGAAAAAAAATATTAAAGAAGAATGAAGATGGAAGAATGAAGCTAAAAAACAATGGAGCAAACACCAAGGCCAGATCCAACCTACATGAGGAGAGACCAACTCCAAGTCCATCAAGGCCTGTGGAGAGGGTAAGCCTACTAGAGGCAACCTGGTGCGTGTGGCCTGCATTGCTGGTATAAGGTGGAGGCCACCCGCATAGAGGTGGACCTGCTTGCTGATGGAGCTCGAAATCTAGACCAAGCTTGGGCACTGGAGGCTTAGACCAAAGACGCCTGGACCCTCACCTGCTAGACCAGCGTATGGACTGGAGTTGGATCAGAGTTGTCACCTGGACTTGGGCATGGCATGAACCTGCATGGACCTGCACATGACCAAGCCACCTGGACCAACCTGCATGTTGAACCAAGGTGTTTCTAATCATGTGTTTTGATGCTGACAAAACATTATTATTACTAATGTTTAAGTCCTTGTTGTTTATAAGATAGGTTGATGTGTAAAGTGTAAGAGCATTTATGTGGAGCCTAAAGTTGAATAATAAGGTATAAGAGCTCAAGCATTAGATGATCAAGAGCTTGAAGATTAAAGATCAAATGATAAAGTTCAAGTGATGATCAAGCTTGAAGATCAAGAGAAGTTT
>JAOXYD010065225.1:0-26494 GCA_028565735.1 Pinacopodium congolense | reverse complement strand
TAGTTTTATATAACTTTTATTGTACGTTTGCTTAATTTTGTTTTGGTGATTTAAGAAGCTTATACATGCTCATTCATACATACATGACTTAGAAAATATAGGTGCATAATCAAAAGAATTTGTGTGTTTGATATGATTACGTATGGAAAATCCTTTTGATGTGTGATTTGATAGAAATATATGGATGAATAAGGTTAGCCAATAAGTATGAATTGGAAATTATTAAATTAAAGATAACTTAAGTAGTTTTAGGTATAAAATATTTTGGGTTTCAAAACTTGTTGGATTTTTATTTAAAGATTAGTTTGGATTTACTTTTGGGCTGAAGTGTTTGGTTTTGCTGATATGCTTAGATTAGTCGACCAAATAGCGAAGAACGATAAACCAAATCCTAAACATTGGTCAATCTGTTGACCGAACCTTGTCTATAAGGCGACCAAATGTTGTGAAAATAAAGCATAAAGGCAGGATACCTCATATTGCACAATGGTAAAAACATTAAACCATTATAACGTTATTATCCATTAGCCAACGACTAATTAATGATTATTGTGTATAAAAAGAATGTTTTATTCATGTTTCAAGTAATAGGTATCAGAAGAAGCATTAAGAGGTTTTTATCAAGAAGCATATTATAGTTATACTTGAAGTGTTCTTAAGTTCAATATAGCAAAAGTTTTGTGCTCTTTGTGTAGTGTAGTTTTGTATGAGGCATCTTGAGCTTTATTGTTGTTGATTCATTTTACTAGTATCTTCTATACACCAAATAAGATTGAGTAAAATATTATTTCTCCATTGTATTGTTCTTGTGAGAATTGAGAGGTTATTTTTTAGCCTAAGGAAAAACGATTGAGTGAAACGTTATTCCTGAGCTTTGAAAAGAATTGTAAGATTGAACATTGTACTCTTTTGTCATAATAGTGCAATCATCTTAATAATAGTGTTGGGAACTAAATTTAGTAGCAAGTGGACTACTTCAAACTAGTATAAATTGGGTGTATCTTTCTTCCCTTTCTTTTTATTTTTACGCACTTATCTTATTTTGTTTTAGCTTGTGTTGATTGATTATTTTGGTGAATTGGTATTGTATTTTAGTTTCCACATCTTGTTAAACTTGATTTATTTGTTTAGATGAATCTTTTAAAACCTAATTCACCCCCTCTTAGGTGCCATATTGACCTAAAACATACCTATAATGGTTACCTCATTTTATTTTCCTCACTTAATTAAACAATGTACTCAATTAGCACATGTAAGGGCTCTTTACGAAATAAGATACCATTTGCTACTTGTTGAAGATGCAATAACTTTTTAGATACCACTTATTGGGCACTACGGAAATACTCTTTTTGAATCCTTACTTTATATCCACTTAAAACCACTTGATATTTGACTTACAAGACAAATGAATCAGTGTGTTTTAAGTACCCATATTAATTTAAATCCTTGAGGAGTAGTTCTTTCTTAACCTATATTCTAGAAGGTTGGTTTAATAATCTTTACTTAGGAAAATAAAATATTTTTACATCTATAAAATTACTACAAAAATAGCATGACATATGTGTATTATATGAATGATAATGGTTCCTATGATTCTTGTTCACATATGAATTCCCAGTCCTCTTATCGCTATACATTATCCTTAGATAATAGGAACTTAGATATGAGTGGAATGTGTTTTTAGAGTTGTATACATGCACATGAGGAGTATGAAAATAAGTTGAGCCACTATGCCTTACTTGAGACATAAATAAATGAGGTTGCATATAAATGTTGCACTTATTCTTACAAAGATGATCTCGAGCCCTAGGTCTAGATCTAGATCTAGAAGCATACACGAAAGTATGATATTTTATTTTATATTGTGACTTGGATGAAAATGTAATGTGTTCATATGAAGTCTTGGATGTATATTATCTTCTAAATCCTTTCCCTTAACAAAGATAGTTCTAGTATTAGATGGTCCATACATTTTAATTTTTCCTTTTTGTTAATGAATTTAGATAATGAATCCTTAAGACTTTCTCCATTACTTTTCAATGGTTCATTTTTATCTTTCAATTTTTTCATATGGTCTACACACATGGATTTTACCATGCATTGCACATCACTTTTCAAGTTCTCATTTTCTAGTTTGCATGCATTCAAAAATTTCATTGTCTCATTATACCTAAATAAGAACTTTTATTTTTCATAATCATAGTTCTAGACATTTAATCAATTCATCAAAAATAAATTCATCATCAAAATCAATATCATCACCATAATAATAAGAGTAAGAAGATGCCCTACCTTTCTTTGCTATGAAGCATATGTCCTTATTATCAATTTCTTGATCTTTAAAGGCTTGGAATAACATAGGTCATCTTGTTGGACCGCTTCTTCTTCTTTATACAATTCATTCATTCGTATCTTATAGGTAAGAAGTGATCCTACTAACTCATCCAATTATATGGTAGTCAATTCTTTAGCTTCTTGTATAGTTGTCATCTATGCATTCCAAGCTTTTGGTAAATATTTAAGTAAATTACTCACCAATTTAAGATTAGCATAGGACATGAATAAAACAAGCATAATTAGAAATTTTTTATTATGGTCCATATGAAACAGCTCATATTTATACACAAGTATGCTCATTTTGTTGTCTCTAACTTGAGTTGTGCCTTTGTATGTGATCCCAAGTTTATTACATATCATGTGAAAAATTTCACACATGTGCATTCTATTGAATTCACTTCTTTCTAATGTACATAAAAAAATATGTACAAAGTTATAATTAAAGAAACAACTCTCTTATCCCTTTCTTTCCACATACTTTTATCCTTTGGTACTTTACTATCTACATTATTTACAATTATTGGTTTTGTTGGTATGTAAGAGTCATTCTTTACAATTCCCTAAAAATCAATTTATATAGACAAAAGGAATTGTTTCATCCCAATTTTCTGATATCCATAATTTTTATCTTCAAAATAAAAGGGTTTACCTATTCTTCAACTATCAAAAAGTGCCATTATGCCCTTTAATTTATTATTTTAATAGAAATATAGCTATGTAAGTCTTTACTCTGATACCATTTGTCAGCCTTATATTCACCTAAGGAGTTAAATTAGATGATCTCAAAATTTTTCAAATCTTACCTAATTAAAAATTCACTTTAACTGAAATTCAAAATATGTAACAATGTACTAAATCAATATCACAATATAAATTAAAATAAAAGAAACTTGTTAAGTAAAGGGATTTGGAAGAGAAAGGCAAACCAATTTATAGTGGTTTAACGTAACGTACCAATCTCGCCTATGCCAGCTCTCTAACCATTTATTGGAAATTTTACTATAATATTCTTTTCAACAGGTGAAGAGTAACCCTTGTACAAATCTTCCTTCTCGAATAAAAAGTAATCCGTACAATATTTTTCTTTTATAGTTAAAGAGTAACCCTTATAGTACACTTAAATGTTCCTTTTAATGGGTGAAAAGTAAACCGTACAATTCAATTTCCATAAGGACATGACAAAATACACTCAAAGATATCTCATTTGACCAACCAAAGTGTTTAATATGACTTATAATTAAAGCCATTGTTAAATAAATACACTAAAATACATAGTTATACACCCTAAATCACTTATTTGCCCCAATTCATTCACTACATAAATTTAGTTCACTTGAAATTTAATAGATGCTTAAACACACTATAAAACACTTATTTATAGTGTAAAAACCTCCAACTGATTGTTCGTTATCCTTGGAAAACATTAAAAGTCATTAAACCCATATTTTCCTATTAGAAATTAGCTATTAAAACCAATTTTATGATGTAATGGTCGACCAGTCTTTGTATACAATACCTAGTAATCAAACACTAACCTTAACACTAGTCGACCAATCTCCCCAAAAATTAGTTTTTTAACACTTTTAACACTTTCTAAAACATTTATACTTCCCAAAACATATCTAAACTATTCTTTTACATAAACTTTAATGCACACAGACACAGACACACTTTAAAGTATTTTCTTAAAAGATTTTAATGTATTAAGAGAATTATTTAAAAACTTCACTAAAACATTTCCTCTTAATTATATAACCTATATGCAAAATACCTAGATATTGAGCCTTTAATACATTTAGAAGATCAAGAAAAAATTTATAACAAAAATTATAAACATAAAACTATTTAACCTTAGCAAACTTGATCATCATTTCATTATGAAGCAAACATTGTACATAGAAATTCAAGAGCAAAAAAACACCCTTTAATGGCGACATTATGTGTCCTAGAAATTGTCGTTATATTTTGAGAACTAGACAAAACCATAATGACCTTTATAAACGATGATGTTGTCCTCCATCTCAAGTTCCATTATGGTGTAGTAAAATGAGAGACATTATGGGGCTTTTAGGAAAATAAAGACCAAAATACTTAATAGATATGTTTATGACCATAAAACCATACCTAATCATCATAACTTAGATAATAAGAGACCTAAAGTCGTCAAGAACACTCTCAAGAGGGGTTGAAGTAAGAAGGAGAACGAAGAGTGAAAGAAAAAAAGTTGTGCTCTAGTTATCATCATCCATCTTTGCCAACCAACTATAGATGTTTATTTCATTCTTTTGTTGTTTCTTTTCCATTATGAGTAGTTAGTTTATTTCTTTCTAGTTACAGGATAACCTAGGTTAGTTATCTGAATATTGTGAGATCGAATTGTTATATTGTGTTCTTTGGATTTTTGAATAATTGTATATTCTTCGAGATAATTAAAATTATTGAGCAAAAGGCCTATTGTTTAATCAATTAAAATAATATACATCCAATTAGAATTCTAAATTATTAATTGTTTAAATGTTCTAATATTTGTGGCAAATAACGAATGTGTTATGGGAATATAAGATTTAAATTAAATAACTAAGTTTTTAAGTTTTTTAGTTAAAATTAATAGTCTTTCTAGTGTTTAACGTTATTGATAAACTAAATCTTAACAACTTGTTTAGAGTTGTTCATTAATAAGAGAAATAATTTAAAGAGTTTTTCTTAGTTATCGACAAGGTAAGGAAAGATAGGTGGTTAAAGCTTATTAACAACTATAACCACCTTATTTAGGAACTAAAGAATTTAATTATTAAAATAGTGATCAATTTGAAAGTAATTAATTGAGATTATGCTTTTAAATAGATGCCTATCTGTTATTGAATCCTTGTTTATTTAGATTTTAATGCTATTTAATTTATTTGTTCTATCTAGTTTTTATAGCCCTCTTTCTTTTTATTTATTTTTAAACCTAGGAACTAGTAAATCAACCTAATCCTTATGGAATACGACCCTACTCATCATTATTTGCAAGTTATTTACTTAGAATAAGAATTTATATTGTTAGATTTGACATCCACTAATTTTTGGCGTTATTTCTGGGGATTAGTGTGAAAGTGTGATTTTATTGATTTTTGTGATTATGCCTTAATCTTCTCGTATAAGTGAATTGAACTATGATCTTGAAATTGAAAAGAATGCTAGGAGGTTAACGAAAGAAGCCAAACTTCAAACTCAACAAGCATTTAGTACATTTGATTTGGTCTTTAGTGATTCCAAAGTGTAAGATATGGCTCATGAGGAGAGAAACTTGAGGGAGATGGCTTGCCCAGAACTGCATCAAGATCCACTTTATACTTGAATTTGGAAGTATTAGTTGACTTGAAATTCAGATTGATTTATTTATTGCCCACTTTTCACGAATTAGAAACAAAGACCCTTATAAGATCCTTAAGGAGTTTTATGTGGTGTGCTTAAGTATGAGACCACAAGGAGTGTCTAAAGAACATATTAAAATAAGAGCTTTTTTATTCATACTAGTCAATATGGCTAAGGATTGGTTATTTTACCTACCTCATGGGTTTATTACTATATGGATGGAGATGATGAATTTATTCTTAAATAATTTTTTCCTAGCCTCAAGAGTTGTCAATATAGAAAAGGAGATATATAGGATAAAGAAAATAGACACAGATACCTTTTATAATTATTTGAAGCGATTTAAATAACTATGTGTGAGCTACCATCAACCTAGAATTTTAAAGCAACTTCTTATCTAGTATTTCTATAAAAGATTGCTCACAATAGAGAGGAGGATGGTTGCAACTAATGGAGATGTCATAGTGAATATAACCTCTAGAGAAGCTTGAGATTTAATCTCCATCCTAGCTACTAATTCGTAAAAATTTTGGTTTAGACGAAACTTAACTCTAAGGAGAGTGAATGAGGTAAATATATTATCCCATGAACATCAAATTTCCAATCTATCATCTCTTGTGTAGCAGTTAGATATAGTAAGTAAGAACTTATAGAATATGAGTTAGCCTTGGCCACCTCATCGATATCTATCTAATACCTTAAAATGATTATGTCAATATGGTTAGAGGATTTCTTAGCCCACCTCAAAGAAAGTATAATCCTTACTCGAATGCATATAATCTGGGATCTTATTTTAGCTATAAAGCAAGGCCACAAAATTTTAACAATTCTAACCTAGATTAACACTCCAACGGCAATAAAATAATGCATCAGGTATGTCTTTAAAAGAGAATTTGGAGAACTTACTACCAACATGAAGCAATTTCAATAAGAAACAAGGATAAGCATTCAAGACATGAAAAATTAAATGAGTTAATTGGTGTCTACTGTCAATAGATTGGAATCTCAAGGTAAATTGTCATCACAAACTATGGTTAATCTTAAACAAAATATTAGACCAATTACCTTAAGGAGTAGTAAGGAGTTGGAGGAGTCTAAGAAGAGAAGATGTAAGCAAGTATTAAAGGAGGAAACTGAGAAGGAAGTGGTAGCCCCTTAAAACCTCACAAATCAATCCGATGTGTCAAAGAGTGAAAAACCCAAGATTTTGAATGCATGACATCCTTTTCTTGTAAGATTTGCTAAGTCCAAGAAAGAGGAAAAAAAGAAGGAGATTTTGGAAACCTTTCACAAAATTGAAGTAAATATCCCTTTATTTAATGCCGTTAAATAGGTAGCTTATCATACAAAGTTTCTTACGAAGCTATGCACCAATTAGAGGAAGCTAAAGGGTAACGAGAAGATAAGGGTGGGGGAGAATGTTGTAGTGATCCTTCAAAAGAAATTACCTATAAAATGTAACACCCACATACCCTCTGGAAGGATATGAGGATGTTACCTAAGACAGGGCTTACACATATTAAAACAATACAAAGCATTATCAAAATTCAAATACCTAATCATTACTTTTCCATACATATTCGACTTTAGACAGAATTTAACTAGTAAACTGAATTTATCATAATACATTCTTTAACTACAATACCATCCTGAATTAAAGTTATTACATTACAAACCCTTAAACAAAACAGTACATATCTTAAATTCAAATACACTATGTATTACAATATTTACAAACTTTTAACAAAATACATAATGTCTCATATTGTTACATACAATTCAGACATACATTCTAAAAAAAAAACACATTTTTCGTTGGCTACTGCGGTTATTATTGTTCCAATCTTAAAACTCTCATATCTGAGCCTACACAGGATAAAACCACTGTGCTAAGCATAAAGCTTAGTGAGGAATAAACTAAATAGGTATAAGTTGATAACTGTTACAAGAAATCATCCAAACATTCACATATTTTAAAACGATCTAAATATCATAAGTAGTACTTGCTTATTCATTTTCAAACAAACCAAAATATCATGAAACTCAGAAAAAATATATATAACATATCAGAATAGATTACACATTTGATTTAGAGCAAAATTCACCAATATCAAAACAGAATATGATAATATCAAAACAGAACTTATCTGTAACAAAACAGAATTTACTTATTTTATAACAGAGCTCAGCTGGTTCAGAATCAAGTTTATTTATATAAAACATTCACATATAACATAATACAAAACATGTTAGCTTGTTAATCCTTTATACAAAAGTGGGTAATGGGATTAATACAGGAGATACCGTGATCGGTATCACAAAACAGGAGAGACATATGCCTCATTAACAGAAGACACCAAAGTGTCAGTAAAAAGAGACACCGAAGTATCACAGGAGCAGCTACAAAGCCTTCTAAGCATACCTATATACCCACAACTAGGACTTAATAGTATTAAAACAAAACGGGATCATTTTAGAATTCTTATGTGAGGAACATATTACAACACATATAACTTTATTCTATTTTTGTTCAACTTGACTATTCATTAATTTTCAAACAACCTAACATGTCATACAATTACAAGTATGTGCAATAATGCATCAATAGAGGTATTGAGTCATCACAAATTATGTATATTCACACAAATAGAAAGCACTTCCTGCATAATCTTAATTATCAAACTCCTTGAACGCTTGATGGTCTAGAATTAACATAATATCATCATAAAAATTTCAAATTCATAAGCATCCATATCCAATTCATAATATATAAGCCTTTGGAACTCATTCATTCATGAACACACCAAGCAATTATCGAATATCAAATAAAGTTCATAACACGCCTTAAATAAATCCATTTAAATTGTATTATATAAAATAAGTTAACTTAACCTTATATAGTTTATCAATTACCCAAAACCCCAATTTGTTTTTACCTTCTTAACCATTTTCCATAATTTTATACTTTGACTAATTCGAGCTCGAAAGTCCTAAAAAATTAGGAAATAATATAAGGTTCTTGCATAGGGGTTTGTCTCAGGTAATACTAGAAAAACAAGTATAACTTAAGCTTTAGCCACTTTCACTTGTTTATCAAGATGTTTTTACTGGGATCAAGATAAGAAATATATCTACAATTTTCATTCTTTGAGTTGCTTCAAATTCATGCTCTAAAGATATGTAAAATAGATCTAAAGAGTGAAACCAGAATATCATTCGGTACAGGGGTGTGTCAAAGGAAGTATTAGGGAAACAAGCATAACGCAAGCTCTAGTCACTATTTTATCAAGACGTTTTCACTGAAGTCAAGCTAAGACCTATATCTACAACTTTTATTCTTTGATTTTCTTTAGATTCATGCTTTAAAGATATGTAAAATGGATAAAAAAAGTGAAACTAGAATTTCGCCTTGTCTTCAATCAATTGTTTGTTTTTTCAGGGCAGGTTTTTGTGTCAGTTTTGTATGGCTATTTTGACAAAGAAACTGAGGTTTTTAGGTAATATGTTCTTTAAATAAATGTTCCTCTATGTATTAAGTTTCTATCGAAATAAAATTTATGCAATTTGGTTCATTATTTCGCGAGTTAGACTCAAAATACTACAGACCATTCTCAAACGTGGATAGCAACCAGAACTCAACTTCAAGCCCAATTTCAAAACCCTTAATGATAGAAATCAAATTCAATTACTTCATGAAAGTTGTAGATATATGTATCAAACATTAAACAATATATGTTCTATCATGATATCAAGTTTAGGATTCCCTTACCTCTTTAAACTTCAAATTCAACTATAAGAATCTAACTAAACCCAGCTTCCAAACAACCAGCATATACAAAGCTTCCTAATCCAGAAATTGAGAGAAGATGGAAGGTTTTGGTGGAGAGAAAAACAAGAATGAAGAAAGCTGGAATTACTCCAATAGAAACATGCTTCATCTCCAGCTAGGTGTCACTAGCTTAAGATGTCATGTAACACCAAGGTGTCAGTAGCTTGAGATTCCACTTAACACCAAGGTATCACTAACTTAAGATGTCACATAACACCAAGGCATGCAGTCCACTTGCAAACCATCTAAGCTACCATTTGAAACACTTTAAGTAGGCCACTTTTCATCATATTATGCTACCTAATGTCACATATTGAATGATGCCAAATGGAAATGTATTAGCTATACCAAATGCCACCAATTCATAGGTTTAGTTATTTTAATTTTCGTGTACCAACTTAACTTGTCACTTGATAATTTTCGTAGTCCAAATATACATTTAAATGTCTTAATTCTCTAATGGTATCAATTGATTCTAATTTACTAACTATAGTTCATCAATACTAAAATTCAAGTCATATGCCTTTCACATTCAAATCATAGCATAATTTTAACTCCTATCTCTCATGTACTTTCATGAACATGTATAATTTCAACTAGGGTATATTTTGGGGCCTTACACAAAACGTAAGGATTCAGGTATATTTACTATCCTTTGTAAGATAGCTAAAGTAGGGATTAAAAATGCTACATGTGATCTAGAAGCTTTGATAAATTTCATGCATTTTTCTTTCTATTTGTCACTAAAACTTGGTCCATTAGCATGCTTATTTATTAGTTAATAGATTTAATATGTACCCTGAAGGAATGTTGGAGGATGTATTAGTGTAACTTAATATGCTGTTGTTTCCTGCTGATTTTTATATGTTAGATATGGAAGAGGGAGATTCTCTTTGTTCTCTAATTTTATTCATGATGGAACACTTACTATGGAATTTCATTGTGAGGTTATTAAGTTTAATATTTATGATGCCATCAGATACCTTAGTCATGTTTCTTCTACTTTTATTATAGATGTTGTTGATATTTAGCCTAAGAAGCATTTAAATTGCTTGATGATGATAAGTTGAAGGTTAATCTTAATAAAAAATTATCTCTTCAAATGTTACAAAATTTTCAAGGGATGTGCGTGATAAAATCTGAATTACAAAACACTCATTATGAGTTAAAGTCACTTAAACCTCTAAAGTATGGTACATTCTACATTGATTTGCCTTCATCTCATATAAAGTTTCTTTTTCTGTTGTGTAAACACTAAATTTATAGTTGAAATCCATTCCTAATCATCTAAAGGATGTATTTTTTTTAGAAGAAGAAATTCTTCTAATGATAATATCTAACAAGCTGAGTATTATGGAAGAAGAAAAGCTGCTTTGGGTTCTTAAAGAGTATAAGAGGCAATAGGGTGGACTATAATTGTCATTAAAGGATTTAATCCTAATACAGACTTATACTAAATATTATAAGAGGAGAATAGTAAACCGTATAGGGAAGCTCAATGTTGACTGAATCCATCAATGATGGAAGTGGTAAAGGAGATACTAAAAAATCTTGATGCTTATATGATTTATCCAATTTCTAAGAGTAAGTGAGGAAGTCCAATTTAGGTTGTTCCAAAGAAAATAGGTATGATTGTTATAAAAAACCATAACGGTGAGCTAGTACCTACTCATATGCAAAATAAATGGAGAGTTTATATGGACTATAGGAAGTTGAATGCAGTCACTAGGAAAGAACATTTTCCCCTTCCATTTATTGATCAAGTCCTTGAATGTTTAACAAGTTGTACTTATTATGGTTATCTTAATGGTTGTTTAGACTTCATTAAATTCCAATAACAACTAAAGACTAAGAAAAGACTATCTTCATATGCCCTTTTGGATATTTTTCTTATCAACATATTCCATTTGGACTTTGCAATACACCTACCACGTTTTAATAGTGTATGGTTAGTGTCTTTTCCTATAGGTAATTATAGATGATATTATTATTTATGGTGATTTTTTATGCATGCCTAGTTAACTTTACTAAATTTCTTAGAAGATGAATCGATGTAGAACTTATTCTACATTATGAGAAATACCATTAAATCGTAAAGCAAGATATTATTTTAGGTTACATAGTATCTTCTAAAGAAATTGAAGTTGATAGGGATAAGACAAATATAATTAAATCCTTGGCTTAACCTACCAATGTGCTTGAGATTCATTCTTTTCTTGGATATATAAGTTTATACAGGTGCTTTATCAAGATGCTATCTTTAAGTTTGATTATGTATACGAGGTGGCAGTCAACAAGCTAAAGGCGATGATGATTTCAGCACCAAACCCTAATTGAAACCTTCTTTCAAGATTATGTGTGATGTTAGCAATAATGCTATTAGTGTTATACTTAAACAAAGAGTTAGAAGAGCCCTTCATATTATGTACTATGCTTCAAGAACACTTGATAGTGAAAAATGTAACTATTTAACAATGAAAAAAGAAATTTGAGATATTTTTTTCTTTAGAGAAATTTCATTCTTAACTGCTTAGTACTAAAGCCATTATATGCTCTAATCATATAGTCCTAAAATATTTACTCTTAAAAAAGGAAGCAAAGTCACGCCTCATTTAATGGATACTCTTACTATAAGAATTTAACTTGGAGATACATGACAAGAAGGGTGTTGAAAATGTGGTGGTAGATAACCTCAGTCGCCTAACCACAAATGGAGAACTATCATCCTTGAAGAATGATTTTCCAAATGAGCATCTATTTTCCCTATAAAACACAATTCCCTGGTATTATAATGTAATGAATTATTTAGCTACTAGGACATTGCCTAATGATTTGTCTTATACTTAAAAAGATTCAATCAAAAGTGATGCTAAATATTACTTTTAGGATGATCCATATTTATAAAAACTTTGCTTTAACTACGTAATTAGGTGTTGTATCACTAAATAAGAGATTTCTTCTATTCTTCATTTTTTCCATTCATGTGGGGGACATATTAGTCCTAGGTACACTACATGTAAAATATTAAAGTATGGGTTCTTTTTGACCCACTTTATTTATTGATGCATTTGTGTTCTGTAGTGCATACGAACATTTTTAGAAGACATTGAACATAAGACATAAAAACCAAATGACACTTACTTCTATTCTCTTATATAAAATATTTGATGCTTGAGGCATCGAGTTTGTGGATCCTTTTCCTTCTTCTAATGGTCATGTTTACATTTTTCATACTATGGATTATGTGTCAAAGTCAGTGGAAGCTAAGGCTATTCAAATTAACGATATTAAGTTTTTGTAGATTTTTTCAAATCTCATATTATTTTTAGGTTTGAAATGTTGAAAGATATCATTAGTGACCATAAAACTCACTTTTGCAATAAAGCAGTGGACACTCTATGTAAGAAGTATAATATCACTTTTCACACTTTTACACCCTATCATCCAAAAACTAATGGGCAAGTAAAGGTGTCAAATTGAGATACCAAGTTTATTCTCGAGAAGACTATTAACCCAATTAAGAATGACTGGAGCATGAGACTTGATGATGCACTTTTGGCTTGCCTTGTAACATATAGGACCCCGAAATGTATGTCCACTTATTGACTCGTGTATGACAAACCATGTCATCTTCTTGTTGAATTAGAGCATATAGCATATTAGGTGATTAAGAATTACAACATGAAGAATGATGAAGTTAGAGCTTATAAGAAACTGAAATTGTAAAAGCTTAAAGAGATTCATAACAATGCTTATGAAAGCTTGAGGGTTTATAAGGGCAAGACAAAGGCCATTCATGACCACATAATTTCTAAGAAATTTTGTTTTATTGGACAAAAAATTTCACTTTATCACTCTCATTTGAAAATTGTTTCTTAGTAAATTGCATTTAGATGGATTAGGCCTTCTATTGTTACTAACATGTTCACTCATGATGTGGTTGAGGTTCAAAGTATAGGCATAGGTAAAACCTTTAAAGTGAAAGGTCATCATATAAAACCCTTTTATGAAGGCTTTCAAGTGTCTAATGTTGAGGAGATACACTTAGCACAACCTATTTATGATAACTGAGTAAAGAAAAAGTCTAGCCATTGGCATTAACTAAAGGATCTTTTTGTGAAGCAACCTAAATTTTTATTATTTTAATTTACTTTTGTTTCATTTGTTTATATTTTTATATTTTTTTCAAACCCTCATAATTTAACACATAGATACTACTTATTTCAAGGAAGTTTTAGACCCTCTTCTACTTATATTTCACTGCTTTTTCTAAGTTCTTATCTTCATATATTAAGAACAATGCATGGATAAAGTGTTTGAGAGGAGATATGACATGGATTATACTTATTACTAAGCTTTTATTGTGTTTTATCATGAAAATTTTCAAAATCATTTTGAACTTTTGCACTTGAATGATTGTGAGCCTCATGGTGATTGTTTTGGATATCTCAGTTCAAGATTATCCTAATAACTAGATGATTTTTAATTAGTAGGCTTAAATATAATTAATGTTATTATATTGATTAATTTTGATGATGAATTTTCTTAAGTATGTTTATATGATTGCATAAGTCAAATTGACCCTTATAAATAGTATTAAGTTTTGAGGAAACTTTGTATTGATTTTTAGGCAAACTTGTAATTAGGTGCTTAAATAATGGTTAATTTCTTGAAGAATTACGAAACCTTAAATTTTTAATTTAATAAAGAAAGAGAGAAAATAATAAGAGGAATACATTAATTATTATGTTAAAGGCAAGATGGAGCATAAAATGCATTTGCCAAATCTTTATACAAAGGCTAAATGGAGGATAAAATGCACTTTCCAAGGTAAGATGGAGTGAAAAAAAACACCTACTAAATCACTCTATAATAAGTTACATAATTATTTGTATGGAGTTGATTTGAAACTTAATATATGTGTCAAGGGTTGATCTACTATGCCATATGATCATATGAGTTTAAGTTATAGTAAAGATTGAGTTATAAGACACGGGTCATTGTTAATTTCAATGGCTTATATTAAATTTTCTGATTAATTTTTGACTTGTGTTGGCATGATTTCTAAGTGGTTATCTAAAGTAATTTTTTAAGGTCAGGTAAAGTTCAAGTATGGGGGAATTTGATAGGTATAAAATGATCATAAATATGATGTTTTAAGTTAATCAAAGTTCTTAATTCCATATTTTTTTATTATGTTATGAGTTTTGATGATAAATTAAAGAGTTAGAGTTTAAAATGGGTGTTTTGGTTGAGTTTTAAGTACATTTTGGGTTAAAACAAGAGCACAAAGACCCATATAAATGACGTCATTTATATAAGCAAGTCACCAGCCATTTTTCATCATGAAGTAAACAATGTAGGCAAAAAGTTCTTAAGTAAATAGTACCATTTGACTGCATTGTTATATGTCCCAAAAATTGTTGTTATAGTCTAAGAATCAAATAGAACCATAATGGCCTCCATAAATGACATCGTTGTTCTCCTATATAAGTATTATTGTGGTACAGTTAAACGTGAGACATGATGATACTTTTAAGGAAATAAAGACCAAAATATCCAAGAGACCTATTTAAGACCACAAAAGCCTACCTATGCTTCATAACTTAAATAATAACAGACTTGGATCTGTCATGAACACTCTTAAGAGGGATTGAAGCAAGAAGGAGAAAGAAGAGAGAAAGGAAAAAAGGTGTATTCCAATTATCATCATCTACCTTCACTAACTAGTTTTAATGGTTTATTTCATCTTTTTATTGTTTTTTTCTTTCTAGTCATAGGATAATCTATGTTAGTTATTTGATAATTATGAGATTGAATTGATTATATTGTGTTCTTTAGATTTTTGAATATTCATATATCCTTTGAGTTAATTAAAATTATTATTTTGATTTATTAAGTAAGAGGTCTATTTCCCAATCAATTAAAATAATATCCAATCAATTAGAATTTCAAATCCATAATTGTTTGAAGGTTCTAATACTTATGGAAAATAATAATTGTGTTATGGGAATTTATGATATAATTTAAATAAACAAAGCTTTTAAGTTTGTTAGTTAGAATTAGTAGTCTTTCTAGTGTTTAATGCTATTAGTAAACTAAATATTAAAAGCATGTTTAGGAATGTTTACTAATAAGATAAATAATTCAAAGAGTTTCTCTTGGTCAACGACAAGGTAAGTAAAGATAGATTGTTAAGGCTTGTTAACAACCATAACTAGTTTACTTAAGAAACGAAAAATTTCATTATTGAGTCAGTGATAAATTTGAAAGGAATTATTATGCCTTTGACTAGTTCCCTATTTATTATTGAATCCTTATTTATTTAGTTTTTTTATGATATTTAATTTGTTTGTTTTAGTTAGTTTTTATAGTCCATTTCTTTTAATTTATTTTTGTTAAACTTAGTTTTTACAACCCCTTTCCTTTAATTTATTTTTGTGAACCGAAGAACTAATAAATAAACTTAATTCCTATTGAATACAACCCTATTTATCACTATTTGTAAATTATTTATTTGTGTTATAGTAGGAATTTATATTTTTAGATTCGATGCCTATAAAAAACCTCCCTTGGTTTAACAAATTTGTTAGAGTCCTCCTTAATTATCTCCAACTCTTTCATTCTTTGCACCTCAAACTCCCTAATTAAATTTAACACTTACATCTCTTTGATTCTCTCATTTCCCTTATATTATTACTTAAGGAAAATCATAATTCTCTCTTATTAATTTTAAGATCAGAATTTTGATAAAGATTGACAGAGAAACAATAGCAATTAGGCATGCTTTTACCTTTGATATTTTTTTTAATCATTTTCCTTATAATTCTTGATTTATGTAATTATTGAACTGTTAGACAAAGGAGGAATCTCATAATTCTCCATAACTTCTTAAATATTACTTGCATCAAGATAAGCTTTTATTCTAACTGTCCATATCTAATATGTTTTAGTCGGAAAAAAATAGAAGAGAAATAGATGTGAAAGGTGTTCTTAAATCCATAATGCATGGATTAAGTTTCAATTTGAACAAGTCTAGAATGGTCCCTCAAGAAATTTTTTTTAACTAATTATTAGTAAATAATAAGGCAAATATCAATAGATACCTAAAGCTACCTTTCTTGTTTTATCACTTAGAAAAGAAAGTGAAGAGAATTATTGTTTCTTTTGAGGAATGCAGTTTAATGTCTTAGTTCCTTTTTAGACTTGATCTTTTATTTAAGTCTTCACGGTCCTAGAATTTTTTATCCATAACTAAATAAGATACTTTGCGAAAGCACCAATAGCACACTGGAATTCCCTCTAAACAATTGTTATTGAGAAGCAGATTATTCTTTCCTTTGCCCTATATAGCTATAATGTCTTAGATTTTGAAATTAAAGTTTCATACACTTGTTTCCAAATATCTAGGATTTGAATTTTCCCTCATATGTATCGAAATAAGATAATGTAGCTAGTCACTTGTTATGTACAACATTGAGTATTTAGTAAGTTTATGATTAGACCAAAAAAGTAGGGAAAGTAGAAAGTTTAATTTTTTCATGGTAGTAGTTTGGTAATTAAAATAATTTTGTATAATATATTGATGTATTGTGAGTTTATTTTACTTCTACATTTCATAATTCTTTAAACAATTGAATCTATCATTTTGTACAGTATCATAGCAAGTAGATTATCGTTCCCACGAGAATTTAATGAATACTAATCTATACCTTCAAATTATTATCTGACCTAATCAATATCGAGAACTAAATTTAATAATTAAATTATAACTAAGCTAAAATAAACTCTAGAGATCTTTCAATTAAGAACATAAGTAAAATAAAGTAGCAATTAGATGAATAAATTATCTAGATTAAGAATCTGTGTAGAACTTTTCTATTATTTTAGATGATACAAATTTCTAAATTATGCATAACTCTCTTACAAGTTACTAGTACCTATTTTTAAGTTGATTGATTGAAATCTCCTTCCAATTAAATGACATAAGAATGTATTACTCAATTTATGAATTCCTCTTTTAAATTTGACTCTAATCTTCAAGATTTATGTAAGCCTATCCTTATAACACCATGTAACTCTTATTATCTATGCCACAGTCTAATTTTATGCACCCTTTCTTAATTTGAACAAATAATTCTTGATAATGAATTAATGTGCTAGTAAATATTAATTCAAGAATTCAAAGAACACGGATAATTTTCAAGAAATAAAAACTCTGATTAAACTTAAATACTCAATCTGTAGAATTAAATCCTAAGGTTCATCCCATCTAGATAAAAAGAAAATTAGTTCACGATTAAAATAAAAGAAATAAAAAAGTAAGTAGTAGATTGAAAACTAAGGCATCTTAAGTAGATATCCCCTTTAACTCCAATGATCCTCTTGTTTTTCCATCATATGATTGAATTGATTTCTTCTCTTCTTCTCTCAAATTGTTACTCCCTATTGTTTATCTTGAATTTCTATTGTTCTCTCCTACAAAACCCATTGTTTCCTCCTTATATATGCGTGATTTGAGGAACTAGGAAACCTCAATAATTCTTCTTAGGTAGTTTCATCATTTCTGCTTAAAATAGTCATCATGTCTTAGATTAACCAGAAGTAAAATGGCATTTGAATAAGGGCCAAAATGACATCGTTCATTATAACTATTTGTCTACTACATTTTCCTGTAATTTTTAGAAGTATAACATCATCTTGGGTGGAAAAGTAAATGATGCAGTTGATGTTTGCTGTTTATCTTCTGATTTTTGCAAAAGAATCATTCCTCTTTACACTAATTGTTAGATTGAAACATACTTAAAAATTTACTAAAACAACTCATTCATAGAAAAATTAATACTACTAAATAGGTAAAAAAAATCTAAGGATACAATATATAAACTATCTAAATTATCCATTATGATATATGAATTTGTGTATTTTGTTTTATGTAAAAGAAGATATATAAAAATAAAGAAAATTTTTCTGAATCTACAGAGAAATTTTCAACTTGTTATTAAGATGAGTTAGTTTTCTCATATATGTTTCCCAATAACCAAAGTTTTATGAGAAAGTGATCGTCAAAGGTAGAACAATGACTTAATGAGGGAAAATCAATTGAGAAATCAGTTGAAGCAATTCTATGATGTTCCTCACTACCAAATATAATGTTATATAATAGACCTTAAACTATTTTAAATTCTCATTCATGGTGTATAGTAATTAAAATCACTGTAAGTGCTAAATGCAAGTTAGATTTTATGGATGGTACAATTGAGGTATTAAATCAAAATTTCAAGGTCTTTAACCAATGATTATAAGTTGATTACATGGTAACATCTATATTCATTCTAAACTTCTATGTATATATCAAATTTAAGGAAGCTTCAAAAGGAGTTAATGATAGATTGTAAGAAAGTAATTTCCATTTAATGTTTCACTTTATTTCAATAGTAACTCTAATTTGGACTTTATTCATAAACCTAAAAATAAATAATTTAAAATTTGATTAATAGTCTTTTTTTTATAGATTTTTAGAGTTTTATCTCTTTTTCTTAATACGAAAATGTGATGCCTATTTTTCATGCAAGAATTCACAAATTTTTATATTTTCATCAAGATTCAATTTGCAATTTTAAATCTCCCTTGTTCTTCATATATGGAATCAAATTAAATCCTATGATGTAGAATCGAAATAAAATCTTTCTATTGCTAACAATCCTTATTCTCGTCATCACAGCTCATTATCATATTAGTGAAAGTTTGTTTTGATAGCATTTTGTAACTCTTCCAATCCTAAGTGGTCCAATAGTAACTCTAATTCATGTATAAAAGAATCCCATGAACATAAATAATTAATTAGAAAATTTCCTTTTCATAAATATAAAAAAAATTTCTCCTCTAATTTTCTTTTAGATATAAAATTGTGATACCTGCCTTTCATGTTTCACACAGTTACGTTGTCCTGTTGTATTTATAAGGAGTATATTGTTGTTCTATTAGAAAGTATAAAAATCAAAGATTTAGAAACTAAACGATGGCATACAACGACACCATTCTACATCCCTTAAAGCACCATTGTAGGTCTATACAAAGTCAATAACATAAAGGTAGTGATTAACGATGCCATTATACAGGTGCCATTATACTTGTTGAACCAAGGTGGTTCTAACCATGCGTTTTGATGATGACAAAACATTATTCTTACTGACGTTTAAGCCTTTGATGCTTTATAAGATATATTATGTGTAAAGTGTAAGAGCATATTTGTGGAGCTAAGGTAGAAGAGCTCAAGCATTAGATGATCAAGAGCTTGAAGATCAAAGATCAAATGATAAAGCACCCAATTCACCCCCCTCTTGGGTGTCATAGGGCTAACATAATTCATTAGTAATAAATGTGTTTTTCATTATTAAAACCTAAGTAGAACCTCCCTCGATTCAATATAAATACTATAATTTATAATGTTTGGCTCTGTTGCCCATTGAATTATAATATTTTGCTTTTATTACTATTCATGCATACTAACAATTACTAACCATAATTAACATCTACATTTCAGATTTCAATACTTATTTTCTTGCTTTTTATTTCAATTGTTTTTAATTTCTTTAGTTGTTTTTATTATTTTCATGCTTTAAATTATTTTCATATATTAATGCTTTATTGATATCATTGATTTTGTTATGCTTTCAAAATATTTACTAAAACTAAAGATAAAGCATCTAACTAGGGACTACAATCAATTAGAAATTCATTATCAATAATAATTATAACTAGTTAATAATAATCACTTACTGTAAGATTTTAGAAATAATCTACTAATAATATGAATTATTAAAACAACTATTAAAAATATGCACAAACAATTAAAAATCTTAACTAGGCCTTAATAATAAGTATTTCTTTTCCTATCTTGTTTCTTCACATTACTTTGCTTACATCGGCATTAAAGCCATTTGATTCTTGGAGAGGTTAGGATCCAGGTAAAAAAAAAATATTTAAGATATTTAATTATTTTTCCACTAAGAGTATGGTGATCTAGTATAAGTCTTATTTAGGCATTAAATCCATCAATTAGGTAATTACCCATAACTAAAGAGAACCATGTGTCATAGAGATGGATTTCTTTATAAGAATCAAATTCGTTTATAGTATTTCAACCTGTAGTACCAATGAAAGAATTGTTAATAATGAACAAATAATAATAATAAATTGAAATATCAATTGATAATTAGGAAACTATGAAAATAAAAATGGATGAAATTTACCAAAAAAATAAATTTTTTCAACAATCATATTATACTATTAAAATGGAAGAAAGAGATATTCCTTCATTAAAACCCTTTGAAGCAATAATACTTATTATCACAACAATTTATGAGTAACATAAAGATAAAAACTACAATTATATTCATATGATATTAGTACAAGTAGGAATAAAACCTTTGACCAATGAAGGATTAAACACATCAATTTCAGTTAGTATTGGGAGATGCTCTTATTTCTTTTTATTGATATCATAATGATGCCATTTCTTTAAGAGATAAATATATATTTTGGACACTTTACTATTACAAATAAAAACTCATAAAAAGGAATGTAGGATCAATACCTTTGGCATTAATTTATAAAGTTCATTACAAAGCTATGATTACAACCTTTCCATCAAAAGCTTTAGTACATGGTCGAAAAGGAAAGTCCTTATTTTTACAAATAGATTTAACAAAGTCTAATACAATAGTTCTAAGATCAAAAGATATAAAGATATAACACTTTCTAATAAATAAATCCTTGAAGGTGCAACTAAATCAATTCCACCTATACCATTATTCGCCAAAAACTCAAATAAAAGAAATAAAACAATTTAATGATACCAAAGTAAAGCTATCCTTCAATAGGAAGTCCACCATTTTTAAGGTAAATGGCAATGCTTTAATTTCTAAAATTGATCTAGGAAAAGTCTCTAAAATACCCTCTGTCATAAGTCTTCCCAAAAAAAGTTTTCTAAAATATTTGATCATCTACCAAACTCTAGTTTTCAAGAATTAAATTATAATAAAAATATCGTGTGATCTATTTATAAATCCACACAAAATAATGAAAACCAAATACCTTCAAGTTCTCCAACTTTTTCCTTGATAACCGAAAATGTAAATAATGAATTATATGTATTTAAAAGATTTGAATTAAATAAATAGCATCTATATGGAAATTTTTACTGTACATATAAGAAGAATAAAATATTAGTTTTTCAATAATTTATTAAGACAAAAAAATACAAGAAGATTAAAATATCCTATAAAGAAAATAAAATTATAGATTCTTTTTAAAATTAAAATGAAAATAAAAGTGTAAATTTAAAAGATATCAGAAATATTATGTATTCAAAAAAAATATTAATACCAAAGTAATAGGAAGTAAAATATCTAGGATAAAAAAACTATTGAAATTTTGGTTATTATTAAAAAAAGACTTTACCATTAAAACACCAATATTTAAACCATGAGAAGTTTTAATTATCAATTCAAATTAATTTAGGAAAAAGAATTATAAGGTTTTTCTTATAGCAATATAGGATCAATTGAAAAGAATAAATAAAAAATATTATTTTTGACAACTTAAACTTTTCCACGTCATAAACATTAAATGTTCTAATATTAAAAAAAATGTTACAAACTAGAAGCTAAGTTAGGTTTAAGACTAATGACTCGAAAGTTTAAGACTAATGACTCGAAAGAAGCAAACTCACAAATCTTTTACATGATTAAATAAAAAACTAACATTGATTCTGAAAGTTTTCAACCTCCCTTACTTTTATTAATAAGCTTCATTGGAAAACAAGATCTTACAAACCTATTTCCTCATTTATAAATATAGATAATAAACATAATATCTTACAACAAATAAAAATATAATACTACATTTATATATGAATGAAATATAGATGAGATGTCAGAATAAAATATATTAAATACATTACAACAAATGACAATGGATGCTAATGGTTATAGGACATAACTATGAACCATTTGATCATGCTATAGATGCTATAGCCAATTTATTAATTGCTAGGTTTGCATGACATAAAAGGATGGTAGGATTATCATTCAACTGAATCACAGTAATGAGACATAGTAAAAGCCTTTAGGATAGATGAAGAAGGAGGAACTCTATTAGATGAGAATAATGAATCCCAATGCTAAAATTAGCTATATCATTAATTTGATTTTAAAAATCCATTTTGTTCAAAAAAATAAGAATAGAGAATCATTATAAAACCTTAAAAACTCTTGTATTTTGAGTGATATGATGATACTTTCTTTACAAGAGTAATGTTAAGAGAAGATTCAAATCAATCCTTCTAGAAGGAAAAGTCCCTAACTAGTCTTCCTTCTCTTCTAAAAGAAAATTTTCAAAAATAAAATAAAAGAAAATCATAATGATCAAATACTATAGAGTAAATTAATGTTTAGTTGTTTTTAGAGATTCATATATTGACATAATTTTAGGCCTTCTTTTAATATTACTAATTTATTCTGAAAACAATAATTTTTGTTTTAAAAGAAGGTCTTCATCACTTATGGTAAAGAAGGTACAAGGAAAAACTATTGGGATAAATTTTCTTTTTAAAGTTATCATAATCTAAAAATCCATTTTTTCCTTTCAGTACACCTTTGTCCTCAGTACCAACAAGGTGTCAATACTACAATGCTCAGTTAGTAAGAGATGGCATTGAACTGGCTTACCTTGCCTTAAGCTCCTAAGGAGAAATAAAGAAGAAAACCTTAATTGTCTAAAAGCTAATTAAGGAAAGAAAGAAAAAATAAGAAAAACTTGTAACTCTTAATTTTTGTACTTATAACTTCCATTTATTTTATAGACACGACGGATAGTGCTACCATATATGCGAGGTCTCGATCATTTACATGGACCCAAGATTTCAAGCAAGATTCAAAATAAGTAGGAGTCTATAAGGCAAGTGAATTGTTACAGCCAGCAAGGGAATGGACAAAAAGGTCTAAAATTATGTCAAGATATGAAACTTTGAAAACAATTATATTATGAAATAATTATAACTAAAAAGGAATTATGATAATTCTATTAATAATTTGATGTTTCTAAAAAAACAATATGATGTTTCTAATAACAATGATAATAGAATTTATAAAGATTTTAGCAATAAATCCCATATAAAACATTTTAAAGATAAATCATCGCCTTATAAGAAAAGAAAACCTTTTAAAAATTTCAAACAAAAACAAAATCAAAGAAATTTTAACTTCTCACCCTTCTCAAACTACAACAATATAAATTATTATAAATATGGGGAAAAGGCCATATTAATAAGAAAATCTAAAATCTAGAATTAGAATAAGAAATATTGGATAAAATACAAGCCATAACAATATCATATTCCAAAAAATCTGAAGAAAATGCTTATACACCTTTGACAATGAAGCCTTTTACTAGAAACTAGAAGTTTCAAAGACCATAGTTGCTCTAGAAAAGATTAAAAAAAAAAGATGAAAAGTATATTATTGTATTAACAAATGATCAAAAATTCTTATTAGAAGTTATAAATCACATTCAAGGTCCTCAATTATAAAAAGAGTATCTTACTAAGTTATGACAGTCCTTTAAAAAACCAATCTCACATAAACAAGCTTCGTTATCATCATCCTATAACGTAACAATCACACTAAAGGTCAAAAGACAAAAAAATTGCAAGTTACTTTGTCTAGATAACACCGAGAAATAATTATAATTAAATAAGAATTTAAATTTTTTATACAAAAACAAAAAGAATATAATGAAACAATACAAAATCTTATTAAATAAATGCATTATAAGCATGAGGGGAAAAACTTTGATGAAGAAGTTAATGATAGCCTTTAACTTGATAAAAATGAAAAATTACCAAAAAATTTCTTATTTTTCTTAAATCAAATAACTTCCCATTAATATCTTATCAAAATCACTCTAAAAAAGATGAAGATTTCATAAAAATACCAAAGCTTTATTTAATCTAAGAGCATAACTTAATTGCATAAAATAAGGAATTATTCCTACAAATTTATGGTAAAAATCAAGAATGATTACAAACAACTAATGAATTAACATTTGAAATCAATTTTAAAACAGATATTTATATATGCAAAAAATGAATTTATAATAAAAACCTCTTTTGTAATGCTAGAAGACATACACCACATAATAATTTTAGGAACTCTTTTTCTAAAAATTATCACCCATTAGTTGGTAAATCAAGATTGTATATCAACAAAAAACAATGACAAAAGAATATGTTTTTCTTTTACAGAAAAATCTAAAAACAAGAAACATAAACTTCATTAAAGTATATTCTATATATGAAAATCCATTAAATAATATTACAAATGCAAAACGAAAATAATTAAACTATTTAAAGAAATATTCTAATAGAAAAATTGATAAATAATTATTAAATGAAATTATTAAACAAAAATTAAAACATTACAAAAACAAATTCAAATTTAAATATGTGCTGATTTATCCAATCCTTTATAAAATAAAAAAACAAATAATAGATTTACCCTGTGAAAAAGGTTTTAATGAAAAACAAATACATAATAAAGATAGTCCTATATAAATGAATAAAAAATTATAAAATCATTATAAAAAGGAAATAAATGACTTATTAAATAAAAAGTCAATCTCTCCTTTTAGGTCCCATTAGAGATGTGATACCTTTTATATAAATAAAAATTTAGACAGAACAAGAAGTACTTAAGCTAATAATAAATGTTAAACCAATGGTGGTTCCATCTAGTTTTGATGATGACAAACATTAATACTAATGATTTTAGTACGTTTGATGTATTGGAAAGATAGGTGCGTTGGAAACATATTGAGGACATGTATTTTAAAACATACCTTGGAGCGTGTCATACGAAGATGCATTTTGGAATCTTGGAGATCAAAATCCTTGGAGGATAAAATGTATGAAGATCAAGTTGAGGTAAGTATGTGTATTGGATCAAGATGGTGAATGGAAGGTCAAAAATAGTAGAAGTGAATAGGTTTTTATACTTTTATTATAAGTCTCATCTTAGTCTTTCCATGGTATTAATGGGCTCACATTGTACATTATACATTTATGGTTAGTGATGATGATTACAGAAGGCATGATCAAGAAGAATTATGTGTGAATAATTCTTTAAGGATCCTCTTGGTACACTAATTTAGTTTTGAGAATTAGTGTAATGTGTTTGTGTTAAAGCTATACATAAAAAGATTATAGTAAGTTGTGTAAATGGATTAAAGCATGTGTGAAATAAAGTGGAAATTGTGTTAATGTGAGTGATTATGTTAAAGTTGTATGAAATAAAGAAGTTGTGTGAATTTGATAAATTGTGTCAATGCCTATGATTAAGAGAGAAAAAAAAGAAGTTAATATGTGTTAATTCGATAAAGAATGCAAACATGTGTGTTAAGAAATGTTTGAGATGATAGAAATTGTTTGGGAATGATTTGGATTTATATGAATGTTTTATGAATTTATTTGTATTGATTTAGATATGTCTTAGTGTTTGTTTGGTTGGGCTTTTGGAAGGGTAATAAATGCTTTTTTGTAACGCAAAAGCCTTGTTTTGAAAAAATGGATATTTGGCTGTAACATTAAAAAGTGCTTTTCTAACAGTTTTAGCTTTTTCAAAAGCTAAAAAACATCTTTTTAAAGAAGCTCCAATTTGATGCTTTTCAGAAAAGTTTTTTTTCAGGTAAATATTTTAGAACAATTAATGACCCTATTTTTTAGCTCTTTTGTCCTTATATTTCTAATATAATGCCCGTAATACCCTCATATCCACATATCTCCATAATAAATTTTACATTTAATATATCAAATTATTTTAACTAAATTATTTTTAGATTTATATTTATGATTTTAACTAAATTATTTTTATATTTATATTTATATAATATTATTTGACTATTTTTTATATG
>JAOXYD010065216.1:0-12818 GCA_028565735.1 Pinacopodium congolense | reverse complement strand
GAAAGTAAATTAAATTTTGATTAGATATAAACTACAATAAAGACATTAAAGCATTTTCTAAATTTTGACAAGTGCCAAATGTACTCTTCCTATCTAAAAAACTACCGACATATTTCTTATTAGAATATCTACCTAAAGCTATATATGCTTTCCTAGGATACCCTAGTCTTAATAAGATGTTCAAATTAAATACCTTAAAATTCTCTTAATGGCTAAAATATGAAACTCTCTAGGACTTAATCGGAACCTACCATATAAATAAACCCTAAAAATGATGTTAGGTCTACTAGTAGTGAGATATAACAAACTACCTATCATTCCTCTATACAACATATCATCTATTGGTTTTCCTTCCTTATCTTTATTTTAACTTAGTTTTCAAACTCATGGAGGTTCCTAATGGATTTGCTTGATCCATAACAAACCCCTTTAGAAATTCCTTAGTATATTTGACTTGATTAATAAAAATATCATCTTTTATTTGCTTATTTTTCAAGCTACAAAAGAAATTTTACTCTCTCATTATGCTCATCTCAAACTCTTTACTAATATATTTTGCAAATTCTTTACACAACCTTTCATTGGTAGTTCCAAAAATAATATCATCAATATAGATTTGCGCAATTAAAATAACATCATTTTGTGTCTTAATGAAGAAGGTTATATCTACCTTACCCTTTGAGAAACTATTTTGTAACAAGAATGTACTCAAACTCTCCTACCAAGCTCTAGGGGCTTATTTTAAACAATATAAAGCTTTAGAAAGCTTATAAACATGGTTAGGTACATCATAGTTTTCAAAACTAGGTGGTTGTTTTACATAAATGTTAGGGGTGAATTTCATAGTTTTTTAGATGATAATTGATATGTATTTACCCCTATTTCAATGTTTGAATGTTTGATTAATGTTTAGAAATATTTAATTAGTAGGTTGATGTGAATAATTGAAGAATTGAGAAAATAGGAGGCAAAAGGACCAAGTTCTAAGACCAATATAGTGGTTTGGCTAACCAACTATATTACTTTTAGAGATCCCCATATTGATGTAGAAGAAATGGGCCAATACAACGGTCTCTAGCCTGCCATACTGAAGCAGTGAGCCCACCGTATTGAGGCAGCAAACACGTTCTTCAGCCAATTTCTTCAACAATTGTAACTTTTCTTCTTCCTCCAAATGCAGTTGCATCTTTCCTATATATAGAGGCCTCTCCTAGACGTCTGAAGCACCAGTTTTAGGAATTAAACACCTTTGTTTGAGTAGTTTTTCAGATCAAATTAGTTTTAGGTTGTTTTTCTTTTGTTTTAGTTTCAATCTTTTGTAAATCACATTTATAGATTATTTGTGAGTGCCAGAAACTATAATCACATGGATTATAGTTAGTTAATCATCTCATATCCATCTTTGGTTATTTTTAACCTTTGATCTTAAATATTATGGTTTTATTTATGAATTAATCAAGGTTTATGTTGTTTAAGTTAATCATTTTGTTAGCTTTGATTAATTCATGTGCTGAATGTTTAATTTTAGATTAAATAGGTTGTTAAATGTGTTTATTAATGGTTAATATTATTAATTAATAGTTAATGCATATATAGGGAGTTAATCTTTATTTATTGAATGCTTAATGCTTGTCCTAAACTGATTACTTAGGATATTATTATTAGATAATCTAGGATCCGATAATATTTACCTAGGTTATTAGAAAAATCAATAATCAACGTAGTTTAAATCAGAGAAATAACCAAAGACTTAGTTAATCATGAGGGTGCTAATCTTGAATTAGGGAAATTTAGGACTAGACTCCCTAAGCTTTAAGCCTATTACTTAAGTCTGAAGTATAACCAAATCTCAGGATAGGACTAACAGAGATAAGCTAGTGTCTTAACCATAGCATTGTCTTGATTTAGAGAAGATACCTTAGATTAAGTATCACTAATCCATCAATTAAGTCATCAACTACTAAAGCTTTAACTAGATAATTTAGGAAAAGCAAACTTAAAATTTTCCTTTTTACAATTGATTGGAAGTTCTCTAGGTTTTTTAGATTAGTTTTGTAAATTTAATTTTTATTTCATAATCTATAATTTGGAGTCCTCTAAATAATTGTAATATGATTGACTTAGTACTTACAATCACATATGCACTTCCTCGTAGGATCGATGCTCGAAGTCTTAAATATACTCCACTATATTACTTGTTGTGACTGGTGCACTTTTCGAAAAGATAGTCTTGCATTAATAGTGAATGTTTACATTAAAAGATAGATTAATTTGAGCTAATTTGTGTACAACCGACTGCAATTAAGTTTTTGGCGTCATTACCAGGGAAGTTTAATTGTAATATTAGGAATATATCGGTATCAGTTACTTTAGATATTTATTTTCTTGTCTTATTTATTTTATGTTTATATTAATAATTTCTTTCTTTATTTTATTTTGTTTTCATCTTTGTTTGTACAAAGGATTGTCTTTTGGTGACTTCTTTTAGTCATCATAAAGATGTTGAGGCAACAGGACCATTGGTATGAGCCTTAAGTTAAAGCTAAATGGGGCAATAATTAGACAAATCATTTCGAATCATTTGATACCTATGCCCCTAATTTGAAAACTATGATGTACTCTTGGCTCAATCTATCTTATTTTAAATAGCCTTCACCCATTTTTTATCAACATCCTTCTAAGTGCTTAGATGATTACACCTTTAGTTGGATGGATCACCCATATTATTTTGGCTTAATAAGGCTAAATTCATTTCCTATTTAGAAAATCCCTCTTAGCCTGACCATGATCACAGAACCATGGAGGAAATTTTAGCATCAATGAGGAGCATGGATCATGTTAAGCCAATTGAGTTAGCAAGTGTGAGCAGTGAATCTGTATTAGCTTTAGGTGGATTAATTTATGAAACTGTTGAGTTTGAGCATTCAATTCAAGTTAGTGAAGATAAGGTTATTGAGTCCAATGTAACATTTGAGAGCATAGATTTCATAGGTGTGACAGCTTTTAGTTCACGAGCAAAGGTTGTATGCCTAGACTTTTTACCAAGACGCTTTGTTCAAGGTAGTCATTATGCCTTTAAGACCCTTTTGATTAGTATAGGAAACTTTCCAAATTTGGTTTTTCATTATTTAAAGAATGAGTATAAAAAGTTAGGTGCTAGACCTAGGCATTAAGAATACTCTAACCCTAAGGTCCAGCTAAAAGTCCTTAAAGAAGCGTTTGTTGGGAGGTAACCCAACCGTACAAGTAGGATTTCATCTACTTTCAATAAAATTAATGTTCTTTTAACATGCTATTGATGTATTTCTTTCAGCGTGTTTCAATGTGTTTATTTTTGGTTTGGTGTGTTTTATCCTATTTCTGGTACTTTAATGTTTCATCTTTGATTTTCAAATAGTTACAATTCACATCAACAGAGAGTTTTCATGATCACATTTTTCTCCAAATGTATTCGTTTCCTTTCTCTTGCATTTTATGCTTTATTTGTGATTTATGAAAATTATGGACCATATTAAATTTAAGTGTGGGGGAAGGATATGTCTTGATCACACTTGAGTATTTATTGTCTTGTCTAATAACATATCAATTTATTGATTTTCTTTTAATAGTCTATAATTATGAAAAAAAATCGATTTTGATGCTAATTATTGTCAATATTTTCTTTTGAATTTAATTATGTTGACAATTTGAAATATTATATAATTAATTTTAACTATTAATGACTAAATGTTTTTAACTCATTTCATAATTTGGATAACTGTTGCCTGATGATTAGAAAGATATTCCACATATAAAATGCAACTTAATGAGTAATTTTGTGACTTCTTTTAAAACACTTTTATCAATAGAATAAATAAATAACTTAGCTAATTAAATAAGTGAGTAGAATTCACTCCACTAACTTCTAACCTTTAAAAAGAAAAAAAAAGAAAAAAAGAAAAGAGAAAAGAGAAAAAAAGAAAATTTTTTTATTAGAGAGTATTTATAAGGTCAAAGTTATTGAGTGATGTTTTTAACTAGTTAGTTAGATGTAATTCAGTTGAGTAACTGGGGATTATTCATGACAAAATCTTTACCTTCACGTAAAAAGATTGAGTTACTTCTCAACTAAGCTACTCACATATTTAATTAATTAATTAATTAATTAATTAAATTAGTAAATAAAGGATGTGAAAAATGTTTAGAAAGTGGATGCATTAAACTATTATTTGCCTTTTACATATGGAATTAATTTTTTTAATTTAGGTTGAAGATTGAAAAAGAATGATATGATTTAAGTGCATTTGCAATTTGATATGATTAATTGATTATATAACATTTCGATGAGTCATTATTTTATAAAAATTAATAAAACATTTTCAACAATTTTAATGTTAATCTCAAATTAATTTTCCTATTATTATATGTTAGTTTGAGAAAGTTGAATAATTAGTTTGCTTGAGGAAAAGTAAAAACTTAAGTGTGGGTAAGTTGTTAGTGGTGAATTTCATAGTGTTTTTGGATGATAATTGATATGTATTTACCCCTATTTCAGTGCTTAAATGGTTAATTAATGTTTAGAAATATTTAATTTGTAGGTTAATGTGAATAATTTAATAATTGAGCAAATAGGAGACAAAAGGACTAAGTTCTAGGACCAATACGATGGTCTAGCCAACCCACCTTATTGCACTTAGAGACCCCCGTATTGGTTTCGAAGAAATGGACCAATACGGCGATCTTCAGCCCATCATATGGAAGTAGTAAGCCTACTGTATTAAGGCGGTAGACACGTTCTTCAGCCAATTTTTTCAACAATTATGGCTTGTCTTCTTCCTCTAATTGTAGATGAATCTTCCCTATATATAAAGGCTTCTTCCAGAAGTCTGAAGCATCAATTTTAGAAATTAAACACCTTTATTTGAGTAGTTTTTCATATCAATGAAGTTTTATGATGTTTTTCTTTTGTTTAAGCTTCAATCTTTTGTAAATCACGTTTGTAGGTTGTTTGTGAGTTCCAAAAACTGTAATCACATGGATTAGAGTTAGTTAATCATCTCATATCCATCTTTGGTGATTTCTAACCTTTGATCTTATGTATTATGGTTTTATTTTATTTATTAATTAAATTTTATGTTGGTTAAATTATTTATCTTGTTAACTTTGATTATTTTCTGTGTTTAATATTTAATTTCAATTAAATTGTCATGCTGAATCTGTTTATGGATGATTAATTATATTAATTTATGATTATTGCATAATTAGGGAATTAATCTTTATTTATTGAACGCTTAATGCTGGTCCTTAATTGATCACTTAGGATATTGTCATCAAATAATCTAGGATCCGACAGTCTCTACCTAGGTTAATTTGATTACAATTATCTAGAGAACACTCTACTTTATGATTTAAGAAAATAAATAACTAAAATTATGTTTTGAAAGACAGATTAATTTGATCTAATTTTGTATATGGCCAATTGCAATCACTCGCCATGTGTTTGACTTTTGATTGAATGAGTATAAATTTTTTTTATTTTTTTAACCTGGTTTTGGTGAAATTTTGGTCTTGGGAAATTTGAAAAAGAATGAAATGCTTTGGAAAATTGTTTGAACTTGATTGAAGTTGTTAAGTTCATTTCAATATGGTTGACTTAACTTTTATGTGAAAAATGATTTTTAAGATATTGGAGAAGTTGGGGTAAAGTTTTTAAAGTTTTTAAAGTTTTGGAAACTTTGAAAGTTTGTTTAAAATGAAAAATTTGCATAAACTAAGATATATTTTGTGTTAAAGGTTAATTGAAATATCTTGGTGACTAAAATCACTTTTTAGAAGTCTTAAAACTTGTATGGATTGGTTTTAGAGTGAAAATACTGTTATTGAATTGTTCAAAAAAGATTTGAAAAGTTTTGAAAGAGTTTTAATGAGACTAGAATAAAATATTTCCATAATAAAGGTAAATTTTAGTCTCAAAAAATTAAGATATTTTAGCAATTAAAATAGCCTTGGAAATGGTTTTACAGCGTACGTGAAACATTTTTGGGATGAAAGAAATGGTTTTGGTAAGTTTATAAATGGTTTCGAGTTGAATTTCAAATGAAAAGTTCTGGAAAGGCTTAAATTGTCAAAATTTTAGATATAATTTGTTTTTAAGTTTAATTATGATTTCTTGGATCTAAAAACATTGTGGAGAATGTTTAAAAATTTTTGGAATGTTTAAATCAATTTAAAATTGACTTAAATTATTTTTGGATTGATTATCTAGGATTGCATAACCTAGAATTGGTTTATAGATGGTTTGGTCGACCAATGCACAGTATGTGATCGACTAATGTCCATTCAATCAATGCATAGTGACTCAATTAGTCGACTAATGGTTGATTCATTGACCCAACAACATCAGCCGACCGACAAATGAATAGAAGGCCTACAATGGTTAGTTTAATGTCTTTTTAATTGTGTGTAATGGTTTGTTTTAACTTCCAATGGCTATGAGAGTTTAGAAGTTTGTAAATAGGCATTCTAAGGGTATTAAAACAATTTTAAGGGTCTTAAAACAATATTTATGAACATTTGAAAATTAAAAAAGAAATTTTATTGAGTTTTTATGTTATATGTATGATGGTTTATGAGTTTAAGAGAAAGGGATTTTATTAAGTGTAAGTCCTAAAGGCACTTAAGAGGAGGCGAATTTAGTGTTCTAAAAACTATTCCTATTATGAAATTTTAAGGCAAACAAAAACAACTCAAACTAGGCAAGATTTTTAAATCGAAATTCACCTAAAAATGATATGCAAATGATATTATCAATTACCCATAATATAAATAACTCAATTTACAAAGATATAAAGATGAATATTCTGCAAAATTGAGAGTGATATAAAGAAAAAAAAATTATCACACAGTTAACTATATAAAAAAGACGATGCAATTGAAGAATAAGCAACAATTAAACCAATATTAAAATTATCAATGTTATAAGAGAAAGTCAATAATAAAATCAATAATAACTCAAAGAGATTATGGAAGAGAGAACACATCAAAATTTATAGTGGTTCAACAACACTATCATTGCCTAATCCACTCTTAACACTCTTGATGTTGGATTTTACACTATTACACTATAGTAATTTATAGTTTTCTTCATTGTGTGAAGAGTAACACTTATAACAACCTTCTTTCACTAATGAGGTGAAAAGAAACCTTACAATCTTACTTCAGGAGTGAAGAGTAACCCACACACAATATTATTTTTCAAGAGTCAAGAGAAACCCAATGCAAATCAAAATCTTCTTTCTAAAAGGTGAAGAGCAATATTTGACAAATTTTATTACATGAAAAGAGGGGCCTTTAAAAAATCATATAACCATTCAATTGAAAACCATTTTAGGTATAACTGAAATACAGCTATGGAGGTCACTTGAAGGATAATAAACTAAGGACTCTTATATGGATATAAATGAAATGTATGCTCAAAAACCCTAGGTAAATTTTAAATAAATAGAATATGATGATTTGTATACTTAAAAATCTGATTTAAAATACTAAAGGTAAAGATTCATGAATGATAGAAAATCTAGAATTTTGAATAGCTTGATGTTTATGATTTTTTTATGCTAAGAAACTTAATTAGAAATGTCATCTAACCAAGAAAAAAAATTGGAACCTCTTAAAGACTTAAAAAGATCAATTAAATGCACAAATATCAATTTAAGAGTTGAGCAAATAGAGTTGAAGATTAATAAGTGTAAATACAAGACAGATTTGTGGGAGCCATATTTTACTTCAAAACTCATTTTGATAATAACCAATGACTTATGACCTCTTTAAGGCCTTAAAAAGTCAAGTAATAATAAATACAAAGATCAATACTAGACTTGAAGCGTTGGAACAGAGAGGTAAAACAAGACGAATCCAAAACATTTGAGAACTTGAATGATAAGTGATATCCTATATCCAACCCTTGAACAAAAATAATAATTAAAAACAAACAATGAGTTAAACCCTTTATAAAGATAATAGAGATATAATAAAAGGGTTTAGAAACCCAAAACTAAAGATGGAGCCAGGAAATTTTTGATTGAAAGTGAATAGCATAATAGATATGAATCTTTTATGAAGGTTGTTTGATCTTTCTTTAAAACTCACTCAAGAACATGTTTCTTATTATTTTCAGACAACTACTAAGGGATAGAAATAGCGTTTGGGGTCTAAAAGAGACGTTGAATAATTAAGTTAGCCATTAAAATGAAGTAATCATATGGATATAAAAAAGGAAAGTTCTTTCTTGGATAAAGGTTCACTTTACCCCTAAACATTTAAAAATAGTTCAATTTGCCCTTTAACGTTTTAAAAGGTACCACTTTACCCCCTAATGTTTGTAAAATGGTTCAATTTGCCTACTAAAGTTTTAAAAGGGATTATTTTACCCCTAATGTTTGTAAAATGGTACAAATTGTCCCCTGAACATTTACTAAATTCACTTTCGTTAGTTAATTATTAAGTATGCACATGTGACATGCTGACATGGCAATATGGTATCTAAAAACAATGTTGATGTGGATTTTTTTAAAAATAATTATTTTAGTATTTTTTATTTCAGATTGAATCGGGTCATAATTATGTTTTTTAAATCAACGTTAGTGTTATATTTGGGTCACACGTTTCCATGCCAACATACCATGTGTGTGTAATTAATAGTTGACTAGCAAAATAGTCAACTTAGTAAAGATTCAAGGGCATTTATACTATTTTACAAACATTATGGGGTAAAGTGGTATCCCTTAAAATGTTAAGGGTAAAATTGAATTATTTCTGAATCGTTGAGATCCAAAATGAACCTTTTGCCTTTTTTTCTTTTTAATATTGACTAAAATAAAGATTCCATCGGGGATTGATGTCTAAAACAAATATTTCAAAACATGATCAAACACTTTCAAATATTTTTAAGTATTTTCCTAACATTAAGCCTAATTTAAAACAAGTTTGAAAACACATTTAAATATCTATTTCAATTCCTACATTGGTTCAAGTACTAAAAACTCAATGTTTAACTTATTAAATCCTATGAAATGTAAAAATGCAAGCCCCTAGAACATTTAACCTTCGAGTGACACTTACAAAATGGTTTAAAGACATAAAATAAAGATCTTAAAGCTTCCATAAGACTTGTTCTTCCTTTTCCTTCAAGATTGACCTCCAAGGCCAAGCTTTACTTCTTGAATTAACTCCAAATTTACCTATCTTTTAAAATTTTTCATGTAAACTAAAATCATTAATAAACTTAATGTTTTTTATCATAAAAAATAATATTAGAACCTCCCTTGATTAAACAGTGACATTGCATTAGTTGCAATTTGAGCCCCTTGAGCATTAGTTTTAATCAACCTGATGTGTTAGTTTATGTAAGCTTGAGTGGAGTTTCTAAGAGTAATATTTAGGGTTTGATATTAGGGATAAAATTTTTTACATTGACTTTGGTTAAGGTTTACTCTTAACCCTACACAAAGTAAGATTGCATTAGCTTTCTATTCATTCTCTTTATGAAATGAAGGTTTTATAAGGGTTTCTCTTCACTCTAAGGAAGATTTGATATAGTGAAATCCAACAAGGTTGTTAAGAGCATACGTAAGTCAAAGTTTGGTTATCTTAAATAGTACAAAAAGTATGGTGTATCATTCCTTTCTCTTAACTTTTTAATTTTATGCATATTGTCATTATTCTAGAATTGCCTTAATTGAATTGCTAAGTTATAATTGGCATATCAATTTCATTTAGGTTGAGTTTTGAATTAGGGATTACATGTAGTTTAAAATAGTGGCTTAATTGTTTGTTTAGAAAATGTTTTAAATGCTCAATTCACTTCCTTTTGGGTGCCATAGGATTTACAGGTGGTATTAAAGCAAGCCTCTCTTTTTACTTAAATTTCAATCGAAATTAGTGAGAAAAGATTGAAATGGCACATTTAAATATTTACTCTTATCAAGATGTTAAATGTGTATACCCTGGCTTTGTTCAATGGTAATGATTTTTTAGAGTGAAAATTTATGGTGAAGTTTTTCCTTATAGGCCAAATTTTGATTTATGGGAAATTGTTTCAAATTGACCTTATATTTCTTTAAATGATATGGAACTTGTTTCTTTGGATAGAATTTCCATGACCATTTTATTTAGTACATTATATAGAAGCATTTTTTATAAAGACTCTATGTGCATTTCAACCAATGGAATTTGGTGTCAGTTAGAGGATTTTTATGTTGGTTGCAATCAATCTAAAGAAAAGGAGAATGAACATATGGAAGAGAAAGTAGCTTACACATGCCCAATGGCTAACAATGAGGAAGATAATGTACTTTCCAAATCAAAATCTTCTAATGTTACTAATGGTGAAGATGTTGTTAATGATGGTAGGGATAATGAATTGTCATATGATAAGCTAGTTAAGTGCTTAAAAGCTGTAAGTATGGGAAGCAAGAAGCTTTCTTCCACACATAGGGTTGCTTTATTGCAGTCGAATGCATTTTGGTTAGAAATTGAGAAATTGAGAAGTGAAATGGATGACATATTAAAAGTTAAGAATAAATTAATATTAGAAATTAATAGGCTGAACAATGAGATGCATGACATGGTAGAATATAGGAGTATGAATATTGCCAAAAATGATGATGACAAAGAGAAGTAGATTAATGACAATGTGTCTTTGAAGTAGGTCCTTAAGGAATCATTGTCAAAATTCATGATCATTAGAAGGAAGACTCTTTCTTCCAAACATAGGGATGCATTAAAGCAACTAGATGCATATAGGTTAAAAAATGAAAAATAAGTGAAATGAATGACATATTAGAAGTTAACCATAAATACATATTAGAAATTTATGGGTTAAAGAATGAGATGTATGACATGATAGAGTATAGGAGTGTGAAACAAATTCTAAGTTAAAAATGAATATATTAGAAATTTATAGATTAAAGGACAAGATCCATGACGTAATAGGATATAAGAGTGAGAATATTGCCATGAATGATAATGACAAGGAGAAGTTGATTAATGAAAATGAGTCTTTGAAGAAGGAACTAGATGCCCTTAAGGAATATTTATCATAATTCATAACAAGCAAAGAGAAATTATATTGCACACTTGGAGTCTAAAAAGCTTCTAATGATAGGCAAGGTTTAGGATACACTTGAAGGAGTGTTTCTAATGACGCAAAAACTATTTCTGTGAAGGGAAAAAACTTGGAAGATGAGAATGTGCCTAAGCCATCTTTTGAAACTGTTGCATCCATATTTAGACCTCAAACTAGGAAAAATCATCCTGCATTTATGAATAGATATAAATCCATCATTAGGAAGGAAGTGTATTCAAATGAAAATAGGCATATCCCTTGTAAAAAAAATGCACAATTACTACATTTTGGCCTCAAGTTAGGTAAAGAGGTCCATTCATGATTGTCACATGCATGTATATAACTTTAGGGGTAGGTCTTAGTCACAACCTAGGAGGCAATTTTATCAAGAAAAGAAGAGACATAATTTTTATTATAGGACATCACATGACTTTCATTCCTTTGGGCCTCATTTTAAACAAATAACCTGGTATACGCATACACCTTATATTTGTATAAGAGCAAACCATATTCATATTCCAAGTCTCATTATCACCAACAGCGTTGAACCAAAGGAGGTTTCGCTCGATTTTTATGATGACAAAACACCCTTTCTACTAATATTTTTATTTAAGTGTGTTTAAAGATAGGTATGTTGAAAAAGAAGAGGCTTAGTTAACAATTACATATCGATGCTGAAGATTGAATGTCAGTCAACCAAATACAGATGATTAGTCGATCGAACTATAGCCCGAAGGAAGCATCAGTCGACCGAATAAAGAACGGTCGACCAGTCAACCAAAGGAAAACCAATCGACTGAATGTTAGCAATCGATCAATCGAATGAACAAGTTTTAGAAGATTAGTCGACCAAATATGGACTATCAGTCGACTAAACAGAGCGCAACGGTCACATTATACAACGAATAGAATATTTGCCCAAAAGATAGACAATACATACAATGGATAGTTTCATTAGACAACAGTCTAAAAGGTTGATTAATGCTACAATGGCTATAAGTCTTATTTATGAATATAAATATACAGAGAAAGCAAGGAGTTAAGATAGAGAATTTTCATACAGAATACGAGCTTTACAAAGTTGATCAAGTGTCTTAAGAGTTTAACGTGTATACGTGAGAGTGCTTGTTTATCAAGTTTATAAGATATTTGTGTTTTCTCTATTAGTAAGAAATTGTCTTGTTATTTCATGGTTGTTCTTAAGCCTATGAAAAGAATTTGTCTAAAGTTTATTCTTGAGCCTTAAAAAAGAATAGTTGGTTATCCTTGAGCCAAAAAGGAGTCGTAAGTTGTTACAATTTTCAAGTTTGTATTTGTTATTATTTCAAGTATTCTTCATATAATTTGTTTCATAATTGTTTTATTTAATTTGGGCAAATTAATGTTTCTTTGTTTAATTTAATTGTTTCAAGAGTTTAAGAACCTAATTCAGCCCCTTCTTAGGTGTCATTTAGGGCCAACAATTGGTATCAAAGTCTAGGTCTCACATTTAGAGTAAATTCTAATGAATTTATGAGGAAAGACAAAATGGCACACTTCATGAACATTGTAGGTTTTTCGCATAATCTAGATGGTCATAATCCATATAGAACACCTTACTTCGATGGCAATAATTACATGTACTAGAAAAATATAATGACATGCTATCATATGGGAGAAAATATAGATTTATGTATAATGGTAACTCAGCCCTATACAATGCCTACCAAACTTG
>JAOXYD010065196.1:0-12819 GCA_028565735.1 Pinacopodium congolense | reverse complement strand
CAACGATTTGTGGACTATGAGTGAGAAGTCTTGAAGAAGAGGCTATTTTCATTTTCATGAGCAATTTCTATCTCTACTTTTAAACACCCCTAATTTATTCATTGTTTCATTTAATTAAAAAAATTATTTATATGGGATTATCAATTTATGTTAGTTTAGCTCAATTTGCAATTGTATGATTCAATTTTGTTGTAGTAGATAATTAAATTTAGTTATGTAAATTGGCTTATAGTTAGGATAAAAAATTATTCTTGCTAAATACTAAACTCAATTGCATTAATCTTGGTTTTTAATTCCTTAGGTCATTACAATTTTATTAATATATATTAGTTTAGGGCTTGTTTGAAAACATTGTGGTTTTCGGATTTGGTTTTCGGATTTTCTAAACACAAAAATTGATAAAGAACATCACAGAAATAAAAAAAACACACTAATACAGCACATAAATCGAGACAGATAACACAAAAATTTATTAAAAAAACACAAAACCCAATAACAAAAATACAACAAGCATAACCAAAAGCTCAATCAAACGGCCCCTTAGTTAATTCATTTTCAAGAATTCAATTTATAATCAATTAATTGTTAGGTTAACTAATAGTTCAACATTTATACTAGTAGATGCTAGAAGTAATTGTGGGAACAATACTCAATTCACCAATATACTTTATTTAATTTTATTTGAATTTCTACATTTTTATGATTCCAATTTATTCAACATTTGCACTTGATTTCTTTTTACTATTTGTAGATACTTTATACTTTGTATGACTTCAGATAATGTGGAAGCTTAAGTTGATATTAAGAAACTAGCTTGTAAGAATCGTAAAAAGAGGTTTATGTAAGAGTTAAAAGTAGGAGCACTTCCACAAGACTTAGTAGAGATGGTAGTAGAAGAAAATATACCTTGTTCAATGTTAGATTACGCTAATACATAGATATATGGGACACGATTAAGTATAATGAGGCCCTCTATCAAGATAAAAAATTTTGTATCTAAACTAAACATCATCTCAATGATCTCATATTTTGTTCAATTTGATGAACTTCCTACTAAAAATCCCAATGTAAACATAATCAATTTTTAGAGATATATGACATTTTTGTGATTAATAAAGCTTCTTATGATGCATTAGATTAAGGTTGTTTTTATTTTTAATGAGCGATCATGCAAAGAAATGGCTGAATTCCCTACCTCTGGGATCAATTACCACATGGGATAGCCTGGTAGAGAGATTTTTTATGTACTTCCCACCCGTTAAGAGTACTAAGTTGAGGAACAACATATTTTCCTTCACATAGATTGATGGTGAAAACTTGTAAGAAACATGGGAGAGGTGCAAGTGTCTTTTGAGGAGATGCCTACATCATGGCCTAACCACTTAGCAATAGGTTTAGACCTTTTAAAATGGATTTAACATCCCAACTAAGTAGATGATAGATGTGGTGACTGGTGGTATATTGAACAACTAGACTCCTAAGGCTACCTAAGAGTTGACTGAGGAGATGGCTATGAATAATTATTAGTGGCAATCCAGTAGGAGCAGATAGTTGAAAGTAGTAGGAATACATCAAATGGATGCTTCTCCATTGGATCTTGTGAACAAGAATATTGGTAATTTGAGTACAGTGTCATGTTAATGAATTTCTATGATTGGTATGGATGAAATCATGGTAGTTAAGAGAGCTAAGTTGGAAATACTCTTCAGAGAGTTAAGTAGGAAATACATTTTCCAAATCAAAATAGTGGGCATAATCTAATGAAAAAAAATCCTTACAACAATACTTACAATCTAAGATGGCGGCAACATCCAATTTTTTCTTAAAATAATTAAGCTAGTGCAAGATAACCTCCTTTTGGATATCAGCTATAACAAGAGAAGATGCTGAGCTTAGAGGAGTTGATGAAAAGGTTTATTTCCTTATTTAAGGCTTACTTGAAAACTTTGGAAACTTTGTAAGGAAATTAAGATGATTTGATTCATAACCTATAGAACCAGATTAGACAACTTACTAAGTTGATTATTGAGAGATCTCAAGGTCTTAGTGAACATTTGGTGCATATTTGGAGCTGGATGAGTTGTGGAATCAAAAATAGGAAGAAAAGCATCAAATTATTTGGCCATAACCTACCCCTCAAGCATAGACCAAGCGTTGGAAATTTTTTGAAGAAAATACTAAGGGAGTACAGGAGTGTCGTTACCTTAACTATGGAGTTTTATGGAGAGAAATCACACCATATCCCATAGCCATAAGCTAGGTTATGGGAAATTGACCCTTAATTCCATTTACATGAAATTTTAGGTATTTTTTCAAAAAAAATTTATCTTTCAAGACCTAGAGTCGCTACAAATAAACCAAGGGTGAATTATAAACCATCTTTACAAGGTTTTTTAGTAAATTTATGGAGAATATTTGGATCAAAACATCAATATTGAAAGATTAAGATTAAAGTTCTAGCATCGTTTAGAGAGAATTTAACGAGTCAAACATTCAAAAGAATGAGATTTCAATTACTTTGGTCTTTTATGATTGTTTTTGTTTCTTTTATCATGTTTAGGAACTAAAATGTTATAAGATCTGGGTGTTTATGAACCCTAAGATGTAGTATGAATTGTTTTTACTTAGATTCAATGCTAAATTGCCAAATTTTTGTCTTAGAATTATCTATGGAATAAATAACTTGGTTTTGATTTCTATGTTAATCTAAGTGTCAAGTCCATGTTTGATTTCTTGTATTTAGATTAAGAGATCATCTATATAAATAGATCAATCCATAGGTAATGAATCGTGTATAGAAATCTGGATATAGACTTATATAAGATTTCAAAATCAGGCATGAATATAATAAAAAAATTAGGTTCCATGGATCAAATTAATGCTCCCAATTGTCATGTTTATTGAGGAGAACTTCTAATTAGTTTATCAAGAGGATAGGAATTGTATAACCTAAGATAGAGTGTAATTATTTTTAGGAAATCTACATTCTAAGAAAACCTAGAAAATCATTTGAATTGAAGCTTAATAATGAACATGAACATATCTTAAAGGGATTACTTATGTAGTCCTAACTTCTTTGATTGCTTATTAAATCTAGTGAATTTTCTTTGGACTTATTATTTAACTTTTCATCTAATTTAGTTTATTATCAAATCAATCATCAAAATTGGATATGATAGATATTAAGGAGAAGAAAATTATGAGTAGCCCATTAAGTCCTCGTGGGAGTGATACTACATACTCTTAGTAGCTTTACTATGATATGATAGGTTCACTTACCTATTTATTGTCTTAGTATTGTTTATTTTGAGATTCTGGATTTCTTTTTGTTTAAAACTTATAGGTATACTTAGAACCAAACCATCAAGTTTTTGTTATTGTTGTTGAGGATTATTAGTGCATATTAGTAAATTATGATCTTTGTTAGCCTAACCATTTTTTATATTAGTGATGCTTTCTATTTTTCTATTTTATTTTATGAGATGTCTTGTTTTCTTTATCTTTTTTTTGGTTCTGTGACTTTTAGGTACAATTATATCAATGTATGACCAAGATTCAATCCATAGATTTGTTGAGACCTAACCTTGACATTAAAAGAATTTTTATCGTACATTAAGAGAGAGGAAGGAGATGGTTAGAAAATTCCCTCATCATCACTTTGATTGAGGGATGTTAATGAAGACATTCCGTGATGGTTTAAGTTATCCCACTAAATAGCTTATAAATGCATCCTATAGATGGAATACAAGTTTTAAGACACTTGAGTAGCTACAAGTGCTTATTAAAAATATTTCCATGAACACTTATTAGTGGTGGAATGCAAGGCAAGCACCCAAATCTATTGATGTATCTAATGATGATGCAATTGTCTCTTTAGAAACAAAATTGGAAGTTTTATTAAGAATATTTTATAAAATGGTGGTTTAATTGACATCCACTAAGGTGATGTGTTATGATATGTATGGTGGTAGGCATCTTAATCATGAGTGACAAGCACAAACTTGAAGCTTTCCATAATAAATCATCCATTTAATAAACTTTTCTTTGAATTTCACAACATAAACCTAGGTCATTAGTAACAGTTATGTTTTGTTATCATCAAAACTAAGATTGGAACCTCCCTTAATTTAATAGAGGGTTTTAAAAACAATGAAAAATAAAGCTTATTTTTTGGGCTAAACTTGGTATTAGGTGGACAAGAAGGTAAAAAAATGAGAAGGATAGTTTAGGCAAGAGAGACTCTGAGATAGGTAATAATAGGGGTGTGTACGAGAAGAATAACAGCTATGGAAGGGGCCATGAAGAAAAAGAAATAGTTTTAAGGTTTATGTTAAATAGTATCATATTTAGGTAAAACATTGGGTTCAACAATAATTAACAGTGACTATAAAGGCATTTTTTTTAATACCCATGTTGTTGTCCTCTATTTGAGCATTAACGATGAGTTTTGGCTAGACCTTATTATTCTTAGTGCTACCTAATGAGTTTTACATTTCTTCCTGAGTCCATCATCTGACTCTTTCTTTTCATCATTTTCATAATGACATGCCATTTTCTTATGGTTTCGTACACCTCCCCTTGGGTTCTTATGTTTATTATTTTCACCTTTCATGAAGCATCATGGCAAAAGGTTTTGATAAATAACCCTCGATCTATGATGAAAGACTGTAACAATAAAATCACCACTCTTAGGTGTTTCTTTATCCTTTTTAATTTCCATACTTTTAGCAGCCTGTTCACCATCCTCATCTTTAATAACTTTTATGTCATTTATTTTGGCTCAACTGTCAACTCCTCATTATGTCAACATTTTCTATCTCACTCAGTTCCATTTTAGTAGTGGTCAGTTTATCTTACTTATATTCTACAACTAGTTTAGCTAACTACTCCATTTGGATTTCTAACTTACAATGAGATGCTTCTAGATCCTCTTGATTGGTCTTACTCCTAGATATATACTGATTTATTATTTTTCATATTGTCAATCTCATATCATCCTTAAGTCACTATTGATGGTAAACTAGAGAGAAAGTTCAAAGCAAGTCTTAATAAGCTAGAAATAATCAAGATGGTCCATCCAATTAAGAGTATAAGAATCATTTAATTATTCTTCTTAGCCTATCTAGCCATAGCCCCAATCATAACCTCTATTTTCTAACTCATACCACTAGTAATCTAGCTAATGATCATCTTGCCACATCATCTTGATGACTACAAGTAGTCACCAATAAATGACCTATATATAGACCAAATAAAACAAAATAAAAATAGAAACTCTAAACTAACCATAAACAATCTATTCCTAAAGATCAAATAAATAATTATTAAAGAAATATAATATAATATAAACGTAAACCTCTAAACTAATTGGCACTAATATATTCTTAGTAGCACTACTGTAAATCTCCAACAATGCTACCAAAAACTTGTTATAATTTTTCTTACTCTACTTCTTTTAATCCCTTTTAAACTTAAGACTAACTAAAGGTAAGTATACTTATTAACAAGTAATATAATGAATTTAAATTATGTCTAAGACATCATCTTACAAGGATTTAACTGTAACAATTGGGTCATTTAAATTAAAAATATCTAAAGAAATTAACTTGGTTTATTAAATAAATTAAAAATGTTAAATGAACTAAATCATATTCAATTAATATAACATAAATTAAAATGCAATTGATAATTACTAAGTCAAACGTATGGTTAAGGCTTTCAGGTTTTGATGATTCAACTACGTTAAAAAGAATTGTTTTACCTAATCTTATAGATCTTCACAAAATAAAGACATGGTTATGGTTAAGATCTTATCCTGTTGTCTAGTCACTCAACAGATTAAGTAATAGAAAAAAAGATTAAGAAATTTAATCCTAAATTTCCTTATTTCAAAATTAACACCCTCACAATTAACCACAGATTGATCATTTACTAATTTAATTATGTTGTTTATTGATTTTTCTAATACCTAAGTTAGATCTCTCAAATCCTTAGTTATTTATAACTCTATATTAAGTGGACAGCTCACAACAAAGAATTAAACACTTGAATAAAAAAAGATTAGTATACGAATCATGCAAAATAACTCAAAGCATATACTAACCTAACCTTAGTTAATGAAAATTTTAATTTCATAAATTAATCAATGAGCACAGAGTATGAAATATAAAACACATGTTTATTGATAAAAATGAAAATAGAGTAAGAAACAATAAAATGAAAAGTTTAGAAGACACTATAACTGTCTCCTAATTGGTTTCTAACTTTAAATCATGTGCTCCAAACTCCTTAAATCTTCAAAACTCCTTTGAAATTTTAACATTATGAATTGAAAGGAAAAATTATGTAAACCCAAAACTAATATGAAAATTGGAAAAATATGAATCAAATTTTTGGGAAAATCTAGTGATGATGACTACTAAGTTCCCAAGATATGCATATATATGCCCCATGAAGGTTTAAGGTTGACTTGTGTTTGAATTGTCCCTTTTATCCTTGGATTCTTTATTGGAACATACTTTTAGAGATGTTAAGGGCCCTTGGAATAAAAAATTAACAGTGTTATTTATCACCCGTATTATTCTCTAGGAGTGACATTAACAATGGTTAGACGATCACAATAATAAAGACATTAAATATGCATGTTGTCCTTCTAAACAAAGCATTACACTTGATCCTTTCTACATAAATCTCCTTTCCTTAGCATAAGCCTACAAAATAAACAATAGTATACATAATTGGGAAATTTGATAACAAAATAGGGGTAAAAACATAAGAAATCATGCTTTAAAACAGTATCAATTTTACCTCTATCACCTATAAGCTTTTCATAATCTTCATCTTAATCATATTCATAAATTTTCTTCATAAGTATTCTTTTAGGCTCCAAATTTTGTCTTTGCATTCCTTGAACATTCCTATCTTTTTAATACATCCAAAAACAAAAAAGAGAAGCCATTAGTAATAAGGATGTTTGTCAACATCAAAATATAGATTGAAATCTACCTTGGTTCATCACATACTGTGATACACTTCCTACGAAAAACTAAATTACATTGAAACAAAATTTAATAACTTTTTACATGTTTAGGTCATTCACTCTACCTAGTAAAAAGTTCCCTTTTAGTATTGCCATTTTTACTTCCATTGGAGAATTTCTCCCTATCTTTACTTGGTTATAAGTCTACAAATATCTTTTCTAAAAATAAGACTACGCAAGTCCTGGATCCTTTAACCCCTAAGTTCAAATTGTGCCCATAATTGAAGTTTTGATAAGAATTTAAAGAGCTTATCCTCCTCTATGTACTATATTTGGATAGCATATGGGAACTTAGTGCTTTGACATAATTGCAAATTGTTTTGTTTTGAAAAAACTTTCACAAAGCTTTTTGGTTTAACCAAGAAGTGTTGCAATGTCGAAACTTCAATGTAATTGCAAATTGTTTTGTCATGACAAAATTTTCCAAAGGTTTTTAGTTTAACCATACAGTGTTGGAATGTAGGAACTATTGTCAAGTTTTCTTACATGAATCTAGATGGAATGAACCATAAGATATAGTTTTTTTTCTTTAATTCAATATTGAATACCCAGATTTATATTTGGTTTAGTTATGGATACAATTGTATTAAATTAAGATATTTGCTTGCAATTTCCATTCCATTATTTGATTTTATACATTTAGATTGAGAAATCACTAATATGAGTAGATCAATCCATAGATAAAGAGGCTTATATAAGGAATTAAAGATAGGCTTATATAAGTTTCCTAAGTTAGAGTCAAACTTATCCAAAAGTAATAGAATCTACAGATTGAGGTAATGTATCTAATTAGAGTTTTAATTAAGAAGAGATTCCAATTAACCAATCAAAAGGATATGAATTATATTGCTCTAGAGAGATTATAATTCATTTTACGGATTCTATGGTCTAAGAAAGTAGGGTCAAACTTTGAATTAAGATTAAAAATTGAACAAGTGGATGTATTAGGGGGATTCATCGTCTAGGTCTTAGTTTCATCAATTGCATTCTAATGTAATGAATTGGTATGGAATTATGGTTTGTACTTAGTTGTTAAATTTTGTTTTTGTTATTAATTCAATTAATCACCATTGAATTTATTAGGTTAGATTATAGAAGGATAGTTAGTACTAGTATTCATATCATCCTCGTAGGATGATAACTTTACTCATCCTAAACTATACAATAAAATGATAGGTGCACTTACCTCAGTGGTCTTGATGTTGTTTAGTTGGATTTTTTTGTTTTTATATTTTAAAACTTAGACTATGAATAATAAATTTTTAGAATCGTTGCCAAGAATTTTGAATACTAAGAATCCTTATCTTTATTTGTCTAATCATTTTCTTTTATTTGTTTTAATTTTTTTAATTATTTTGTTTGTTTATAAATTTTTGTCTTTGGATCTTGTTTTGGTTTTCTGATTTTCAAGTTTAAGTACATTGGTGTATGATCAAAAGTAGATTAAGTGATTTAATCACACCTAATCATAAGATTAAAAGAGCCTTTTTTCGAACGTTGAAAGAGAAGAATTCAAGAAATTTAGAACCACTTGAAGCTTAATGGATAAAGTTACAAGAACATAAGTATATAGAAGTTGGGCAATGAGCACAGTAAACTATAGGGAACCTTTCCATACCTTCACTTATTGGGACTGAGTTGATATCCATTGAAAAGAGTGGAAGCCAAAAATTTTAAGATCACTCCCCAGATGATACAGATGCTTGAGTGATATGTATTGTTGGTTTATTGGATGAGGACCTAAATGAAAACTGTGCAAACTTTATTAAGACCTATAACACATTGAAAATGAGTGGATTTCATATGAAGTAAATTAGTTTTAGTTTTTTCCATTTACACTTTGAGATAGAAGTTTAAGCCTTTAAGTCTCCTCACTACTTAGAGAAAATTGGCGAATAAATTCTTAATTAGGTACTTCCTACCATCAAGACTGGAACGACATAATCTCTTTACAATAATGAGATAATGAGACACTCTATGATACATGGGAGATCCTAAAGGAGCTATTAAGGAAGTGCCCGTATCATGTATTCGATCTAAGGATGTTAATGCAAACCTTTTATAATAGTTTAAGCTATGTTACAAAGCAAATGATTAATGAAACCCTAGGGGTACAACAAGTTTCAAGACACTTACAAGAGCTAAGTAAAAACATTGTAATGAATAAATATAAATGGGATAATGTACGATAGAATCTAAAATCAAGTGGATGGGTGCACGATGTGGATATAGACACCTCTTTGGAGGTTAAAGTAGAAGCAAAGATCAAGAAGTTTAAGAGCATATTAGTAGCTACTACATTAACTCGAGTGATGAGTTATGATTTTTGTGGGGGAGGAGACCCCAATCTTGAGTGCCAAGCAATAGAAAATGTAGAATAGGTGGAGTAACTAGATTAAGTGGGTAGTAAACCAAACAATAACTCATTTAGTAATAAATATAACCCAAGATGGAAAAATCGCCCAAATTTTTCATGGACAGGTCAAGGCTACCAGAGAAAAATTCTTCCATTTGGCTTTCAACTACAACAAGTACTAAAATATCCCAGTTTAGAGTAGTTATTGACTAAACATCTCAATCTATCGGATGCTCATTTTTAGAATATAGAGGAATCCATTAGAAATATTAAGAACCAAATAGGGAAGTTAGTTAAAAGTATTTCTAGGAGGACATAGAGTAACTTGTCAAAAAATATTGAGAAAATTTCTAGAGAGTCAGTACATGTAGTAATTTTAAGGAATGATAGAGAGCTTTTAAGTGAAGAAGCAACGAAAGAAGGGAAGGAAGAGATAGTTACTGAAGATGAAAGAAATAAGGAGGAGAAAAAGCAAAAGAAGGTAGAGTGTAAAAAGAAGTGAATGTGTACCAACCATAGGTTCCTTTCCCAAGCACACTACATGTAGAAGAACAAGAAGAGAAATCAAGTAAGCCTTCAGATCTTTTTAAAAATTTTACATATTAATATTCCTCTTCTCAAAACTCCTTTATTATTGTTAGGGTATGCTAAGATCATGAAGGATCTTCTTTTAAACAAAAAAAAAGTGTTAGAAGATTCATCAATAATGACATTGAATGAAGAATGTGTAGTGGTATTTGTGAGATAGTTGCCTTAGAAGCTAAAGCATGAAGGGAGTTTTTTTAATTTATTGCACGATTGGTAGCTTAAATTTGAATTAAACTTTAACTGACTTAAGAGTTGACATTAGTTTCAAGAGTTAGGTTTAAAGATTACAAAACCCAATCAAATGAGTATTTAACTAGTTGTTCGATTAATAAATATCCTATAGGAATTGTAAAGAATATGTTGGTAAAGGTGGACAAAATTCATATTTTTTATAGATTTTATAATACTGGACATGCAGGATGAAGATAAAATTCCTTTGATTATAGGTATGTCATTGATTCAATAAAGTTTGAGATGATTATGAAGTCAAGCCATGGGGAACAATGAGTGGAAAAGAGGTCTATCCTTCAATTAAAGGAGCTTTATAAATGGAGTGGTGAAGAGTACAAGAATCTTATGTGTTCAAAGAGGAAGACCAAGAAAAAGGATGTTCGGATTAAAAAGATTTAAAATGGATAAATTTTATTAATGTTGTCAAGCTAACATCATTAAATAGGCAATGGAACCTACCCTAGATCTTTCACAATGCCTTTAGAACTTGACTCCCGCTCTTCTTTTCACTTTTATCTCACCTCTCTCTTAATTTTCTCATCAACTCCCATTTCCCCAACCTTAATCAACCATTTAAAGTCGTTTTATGCATCAAAGACAGAATTTTCACACACAATCAACAAGATATTCACTTATTCTTCCCATCAAACACTTGAGAATTAGGAATTTCATTGAAACTCAGGGTTTTAGAGGAGATATTACATTTTTTAGTCAAATATTTCAGATTTTCCATTAATCTTTGAATTATGTTTTGATTTTTATTGATCTAGCATGTGGATTATACCTTGTTTTTCATATCTTCATTCACTAAAGATTATATTTGGTTGATTATTCATATGGGTGTTGTGTTTACCAAAGATTAGATTTGGTTGATTATTCATAAGAGTGTTGTGTTTATGCTAAATTGTTGATTTGTCTTGCCATATTTGTACTTCTTACTCTCATACTTAAGTTATTTACTAATTATTAATGCTATGTCCATATAATATAGCACCTCCTTATTAATGATACACACTTCATAGAACATCATGTTGAATCAAAATTTGAGGAAATAACTAGTTTTTAGTGTTTATAGGGATGAAATTAATGAAAATCTGTCATTGAAATCCTCAAGGATAGCTTATATTTCTTGGTTTTGGGATTGTTATCTCCATAGGTACCTAATAATGGTATATATGTCAAATATGACTTATAGGCACCTTCTTATATTTCTTATTATCCTTAATTTGGTATACTATGCTTATACTTTATGTTAGATAGGTGGCATTATATGATGCCTTTTTAATCCTTGAACATAAATGTTAATGTACAACACTGCATTTCATGTTGATATGCTTTAATGATTGAATCTGACTTTGTTATAGTGTCTAAGATGAATTCTATGGCTTATAGATTATACATGTAAGGAATATAATATGGCTTGCTAGAAAAAAATATTAAAGGTTAAGCAAGTTTCTTATAGGGGATGCTCAAGTCAAGCATCTACATTTAGAAATAGGGAACTTGACTTACTGGTTCCAACCTTCAACCAATTAGGTATACTAGATAAGTACTTGACTCTTAAGTAACTCCCAAAAAAAACCCAATAGGTATTTATTATTTGAGGATTTGGAGGTGATAACACCCTAATTATACATATTTTAGGCATGTTTTCATAATTATTATGATAGGTTTGAGGGTTAATTGCATATGATTGGGGCGCATACTTAGCTTATTCTTAAATAAGATGTTGCTTAATTTACTTTGGATGATGATGTTGCTTAAGTTTCTTTGGATGATTGTTTACGTTTTTTAGGACTTGATGGGAATTTTAATGAAATTTTAGAGATAGAAGAGATGTGGAATTAATTTTATAATTTAGAACATTATTTTATGAAGTTTCACATCAAATATAAAGGTTCATATGATGAGCCATGAAGAGTGTATAAAGAGACGAGTAAGGGTAGTTTAAATAAGCACCAACTCTATTGCAGAGGACATTGGTGAGTGTTTTCATGCCAATTTTGGATTAGAAAGGATGTGGAGTTTATTTAAGATGAAAGAACATCAAGTGAGGAAGATTCATACCAAATTTTAAGGCTAAAGGACAAGCAGATAAGGAGTTATGGTGAAAGCTGGAAAATTTAGCAGAAGGCCATGACCTACGACACTATTATGGCCTAGCCCATGGTCAATAGGTAGAAATTGCCAAAGGGTGAGTCAAGTTCATGGCCCAGGCCATGGTCCCTTATGACCCTTCACCCCTCTTAACCTAATTTGGCTATTTATAAGCTATTCTTGCCTTCATAAGCCTCCAACGAGCCACCAAGCCATAAAAGACAAGTTCGAAGCCATCCTCAAAAGTTTTCATGAAATTTTAAAGGAGAAAAAAGGATCCAAACATATCAATTTGAAGGTAAATGATAGGATTCCATACATCAAACATTAAGAATTCAAGGATTTAAGACAAACTCATCATGAGCTTTTCTATTTCCTTCTTCTTTATGTTTTTTATATGATTGATATCATGTGTAGAAACTAATATTCTCATAGGATTTGGATTATTATAAACTATAAGATGTGGAATTTGTAGTGATTCTAGAATCAACTCTTAAGTTTTAGATTT